>RJWM01009010.1:0-69844 GCA_004363535.1 Dasyprocta punctata
AAGTTGATCTCTAGTATTTTGTCACAGCAAGGGAAAGATGACTAATAGAAGAGCTTATCAGAAGTTGGAGGCTAGAAAACTTAAAACAGTAATTGACTAAATGCCAGAAGCCAGGTGTGGACTGGATGAGGGTTAAAACCCCTGCGAGTGACCCAAGCATGGTGGCACATATCTATAAATCCCTGCATTCTAGGAGGCTGAAGCAGGAGGAATTACAGGCTCAACTCCACCCTGGGCAATTCAGCAAGACCCTATCTCAAAATAAAAGGGCTGCAGATGTAGCTCAGTGCAAAGGCCATGGATAGCTAGTCCTAGAAGACCCACATACTTTCATGGCATTTAACTCCAGAGGCCTCAAAGAATTTTCTTGGTGGAGATTAGAATAAAACCCCACTGGCTTCAATGAGGTGGTAGTGGAGAGCAAAAACTTTTTACATACACCAAAGACAGTAATCATTCTGCAACAGGGCAGGAGAGGGCCTACCTTTAAATGAAACTACTTCACCATAGACTTATCTGACCCGAGGGAAGAGCAACTGGACAGCTCCACCCGTCTACTGAGCCTTCCTAACTCATCGAAAGGGGGAAAAAAGGGCTAAGAAACACTCTGGAGATCAAGGACTCAGAACCACTAGAAAACCAAATAATAGCAGATTAAATCAACATGGGCACCACTTCCTTCCTCTAATACCTTACCACCAGATCAAAAGGACTCTAGAAAATAACAGCAGAGTGCAAATTAGAGAGCAGTAAAATAGATCTTACAGCTATTTAAGAAGGATCTTTTAGGGAAACCCAAAGACAACAAGAAAAAGGAAAGAAAACCAACAAACAAAGGAAACTGAAGCCAAGTGTAGTGGGGCACACTTGCAATCCCAGCTACTTGGGAGGCTGAAGCAGGATTCCCAAGTTCAAGGCCAACCTGGACAACTTAGTGAGACACTGTCCCAAAAGAATAAAAACAAGAAGGGCTGAGGATGCAGCTCAGCATTCTCTGGGTTCAATCCTCCGTACCTCAACGTAAAAAAAAAAAAAAAAAAAAAAAGGAAACTGAAGTTTCTAGTAAACATTAAATATAACTCAGTCTCGACCCCTATAATATGAAACTTCATACTAAAACTCTTGTGACTTCCATTCCTATTACAAGATGTATCACGTCTGGCTTTCAACAAAAAGTCATATGGCAGCCGGGGATTTGGCTCAGTGGCTTAAGGGCCTGTCTGGCAGGCGTGAGGTCAGTTCGATCCCCGGTGCCGCAAGAAAAAAAAAAAAAAAAAAAGTCATATGGCATTCTAAAAGGCGAGGGACAAAAAACACATTCCAAGAGACAGAGCGGTATCAGATCCGGGCTCAGATCACACAAAATAGATGGTTAATGTAAGCAAAGACATGGAAACTTAGGATCAAAGAAAACGCAAGAAATCATACTACTGTAAAAGGAACAAAGAATGCCTTTTCTTGTGGGGCCCTCACTAGACTGAACATAGCTGAGGAAAACAATCAGAGTTGGAAGATAGTTCAATAGAAACTACCCAAACTGAAGTATGACACTAGGGAGAAAGGGGTTAGGGGAGAGGGAGGGAGAGAGAAGGAGGGCAGAGACAGTGCAGGGGGGAAAAAGGGGGCCAGAATGGGAACCTCGCCAGCTTCTCAGGGTTGAGACAGAAGAAAACTCCACTCTTCTTGATGCTGCTCCAGCTGGGTAGGTGCCCAAGTAACAACTTTGAAACACCTAAGAACATTCTGCTCTACTCAACAAAGGATCAACCTTGAGGGAAACTATTTGCCACTATATTCAAGTGGCATTTCCTAGCATCTGGACACCAGGGAGGGAAATGTCCATGAAGGAAGAGAATATGGACTCTAGATTCCTCCAGCCTTCTTGTCTCACCCAAGAGTGGAACCTGAGAAGCATTTGTGATGGTCACAGCCCCTGGTACAGACCCACTAAAGGACTGAGGACTAACCAGTAGATTCTGGAGTACCTTCTCTCCCCAGACTTCACTACTCAACTGGGCCCTGCCTAACAGAAGATCACGATGGAAAGAGCTTCAAGGCTCAGACTCTTATTTAAAGAGTCTCCAGGGAAACCCAAAGACAGCTGGGGACACAGAAACAAGGGCACTAGAGGAAATTTCAGTCTGACAGCTACAAATACAGCCTGTTGTAAACACATCTCAACTCCCAGACAGATAAATACTGAACTACTTATTACAGTACAGGCCTGTTTACTGATACTTAGTTCCTTTAACCTGGTAACATGTATCACTTTCAACCTCAAACCAAAATGCAGGCTATGTCAGCACCTGTTACTAGATTCATCATATATCTATTACTAGGTACACTGTGTCTAATTTTCAACAAGAAACTACAAAGTGCTCTAAAAGACCAAAAAAGTAAGTCTGAAGAGACACACAAAGTATCAAAAACCAGACTCAGGTTTAACTAAGATTAACATGCAAAAGGATACAAGGGAAAAGGTAGACACCATGCAAGAACAGAAGGTAATATAAGCAAAGAAATGCAAACACTAAGAATCAAACAAAAATACCAAAGACAGAAGTTTTCTTTCAAGATGTCCCTCCAAAACCTTATGCACTCAGAGTGGGGGCTTTTGGAAGATGATTGGATTATAGGAGCACTAAACTCATCAATAGATTAACCCATTGATAAGTTCATGGCTGAAAGTGAAGTTAAGAGAGTTGGGTTTGGTTGCAGGCAAGTCACTGGAGATGTGACCTGGAAGGGTGCTGTCTCAGGCTCCTGCCTTCTTTCTCTGCTTCCTGGATGGCATGGGGTGAGCAGCTCTCCTCTGCCATGCCCTTTCACCATGCCATTTCTGCCTTGAGGACAAATAACCATGGACTGAACCCACTAAAGCCATAAGCCAAAAATAAACTTCTACTTCTTTTAAATTGTGGGTGCCAGATTTTTTGTTCCAATGACAGGAAAGTGACATGCATACTTTCCAAATTGAAAATGGAGAATAAAGAATTTCAAATACAAAACTGAATATCTAAGAATGGAGGACACTTACAGAAAAGATGATACATATGTAATGGGCATAATGGAAGGAAATAAAGGAGAAAAGAGAACAGAAGAAATATTTGAGGTAACCATGGCTAAGAGTTTTTGAAAATCAATGACAGATATAAAGCCACAGATTCAGGAAAGTTGGAGAGCACAAAGGAGAATAAAAACCAAAACAAACTACACTTCTGCATATTACATTCAAACTGCAGAAAACCAAAGATAAAGAAAATTTGAAAGAAATCAGATGAGTGAACAAACCCACCTTACCTATAAAAGGACTAAGCATAAAATTTACATTGGACTTCTTTCCAGAAACTATGCAAGCAAAAAGATAGTCAAGCAATGTATTTAAATTGTGACATGGAAAAAGTCACCAATCTATAAATTTGATCTAAGAAATTACCTTTCAAAGTAAAGCAGAGGCCGGGAGTTTGTCTCAGTGCGTTAAGCGCCTGCCCTGGCAGGCGCAAGGTTGTGAGTTCAATCCCCGGTGCCACAAAAAAAGAAAAAAAAAAAAAGTAAAGCAGAGATCTAGGATGCTAGTAGGGGTGAGGTGGTTCAGCAGTAGAACACGTGCCCTGGGTTCAATCTCCCATGCCAGAAAGCAAGAAAAGGGAAGGAGACATAAAGAAAAATGTGAGGGAATTTGTTGTCAGAAATAGTATAAGAACTTCTTAAAAGGGAAGGAAAAAATATGGGTCAGAAACTCAGATATACATAAAAAAGGGACTGTGCTAAGGAATCAATGAAAGTGAGATAAAATCTTTTATTTTTCTAAATTTATTCTAAATTAAGCTAACAGGCAACAGCTTCTTCAAAATAATAGCAGCTGGGCATGGTGGTGCATGTCTGTAATCCCAGCACTCAAGAGGCTGAGGCAAGAGGATCACTGTAAATTTGAGGCCAGTTTGGGCTACACAGAGTTAAAGGCCAGCCTGAACTACATAGCAAAATTCTGTCGCAAACAACCACAAATATAACAGTAGTAGTAGTAGCAGTAGTAGTGATAATAGTATCAATAACAGACTGATGCACAGCTGTGTAGCTTATGGATAAGTGAAATGAATGACATATAAGGGATGAGAGACAGCAATCAGGACAAAAGATACTTCACTTATGGTGGCTCAACTCACAATTTTTGATTTTCCAGTGCTTTTTAGAGACATTTCCATTTTAACAGTATTTTTGCCTTACAATACACTTATAGCGATGTAATCCCCATCAGAAGTTAAGGAACATCTATACTCTTGTTATAAGATACCTGGCACTACACAGGAAATAACAAGATGTTATTTGAAAGTAGACTTAGATAACTGCAAATGTATATTGAATACCTTGGACAACTGGATTCATTTAAAAACAGACATGCCAAAAGAAGGGAGAAAATGTTCAATTAGCACCAAAGGAAGAAAAAAATGACTGGAATACAACAAAGAAACAAAGGACACAGGTAACAAACAGAAAACAATCACAAATATGGCAGATGTTAATATATCATGAGCACTTTAAATGTAAATAGTCTATACAAAAGACAGACTATCAGAACAGATTATTTTTACTTTTTTTTAAAAAAAGATCCAACTATATACTGTCTGTAAGAAACCCACTTTAAATATAAAGATACACATATATACACATTGAAAGTAAAGGCATAGGGAAAGATGTGCAACATGAACACCAATTACAAGAAACCTATTGTAGCTATATTAACTTTACACTTAAAAGCCATAGCAGAATTCAGATCAAAAGAGCATTACATGATAAAGGAATCAACACTTCAAGAAGATATAACAGTCTTTAGTGTATATGCATCTTGCAATACAGAGAAAAAATACTGGAGACGAAAATGGACAGAACTCAAAAGATAGACAAACCCACCATTAATATTCTCTACCAATAATTTACAGATCCTGCAAGCAGAAAATCAGTGCAGATACAGTTAAGTAAACAGCACTATCAATCAACTGCATGTAATTGACATTTATAGAGTATTTCATACAACAACAGCACAATACACATTCTTCTCAAGTTCACCTAGAACACACACCTAGCCAGGTCACATTCTAGGTCATAAAACACACCTTAACAAGCCTAAGAGAACAGAAACCACACAAAATACACTCAGACTACAATGAATTAAAGTAGAAATTAGAAACAGAAAGATTGTCGGAAAATTCTAAAATACTTGGAGATGAATACAATTCTAAATAACAAAGGTCAAAGCAAAACTGAGAAAATAAAATTACTTTGAACTAAGTGAAATGAAAATATAATTATTAAAATTTGTGGGAAACAACAATTGTAGAGTTACAGGCTAGTTTATAGCACTGAATGCATGTAAGAGGAAAGAAGAAATCTGAAATCAATCATCTAATCTTCTACTTTAGGAGATTGAAGAGAAGTAATGTAAACCCAAAATAGGAAGAAAAAAATCACAAAAATTAGAGTAGAAATACATGAAATTGAATAAATAGACAAAATTACTGAAACCAAAAGCTGATTATTTGAAAAGATCACAAAAAAGCATCATTCTCAAGCCAAGACGAAAACAGAAAAAAGACATCAGAAATGGAAACTCAATCCCATGAACTACTGACCTCATGAACTTTAAAGGATAATAAAGGGGTTTTATGAACAACTCCTTGCCCACAAATTTGATAATTTAGATTAAATGGACCAATTCCTTGATAGACACAATCTACCAAAATTCAAAGAGAAACAGATCATCTAAGTATGCCAATATTTATAAAATAAATTATAGTTAATAATCTTTCAAAACAGGAAGCACTAAGTCCACTGGTGAATTCTACTGAACAACTAAAGACAAAATGATACCAATTCCTTATCTGCAGAATACCTACAGCTAATAACCCACTTAACTAAGTGAGAAATAAATGTCTTTCTTTCCCCCAAGACAGGATCAATGCAAGGATGTCTTCTATCACCAGGAATTCAGTATCACACTGTAAGTCCTAATAAGCATATTAACAAGTTCACAAAGGGGCCATAATTCGTATCTCGCTGTCAGGTGGCTTGAAGCACTGGTGATACATGCATGGGTGGCTTTTTATTAATTTTATTAGTAAAAAAGGCAGAGAAAAGTGATCAGCTCCATATGTACCACCAGTGGTACAAGCCACGCAATGAGACAGTCATGCACATACCACTGACGGTTCAGGGTGGAAGGAACATGTCAAGATAGAAAAGAAAAAGCATACATATTGGGAAGGAAGAAAAAAGGCTTTATTTACAAATGATTGCCTAATTTAAGGTAAGTTTAACTGATGAAAATATTCATTACCAATGAAGTTAAAGTTATCTTAAATTTCAAAAACAAATCCCAAAGAATAAAAAAAAAACTGAAAACTGGAACTAACAAGGAATCACAGGAAAGTTGCAGGATATAAGGTTAATATACAAGTCAATTGCTTTTATATATACCAGGAATGAAGACTTGGAACTTCAAAAGTACAATACCACTTATAATGACAACAACAAATATATACATATATAAATATATATATATATATATATATATGACTAAAATATATACAAGATATACAAATAAAACTGTAAAACTCTGAAGAAAGAAATCAAAGATCTAAATAAACATTGAGGTACTCCATGTTCCTGAAGGGCAGATTTCAAATTATTAAGATATCTATTCTTCCCAACTTTAAAAAGATTCAATATAAAAAGTCCAGCTACTCTGTGACTACCAACAAAATACTAAAGTAATAGGGAAAGGCAAAAGATCCAGAATAGACTACAATATAGAAGAACAACAAGTTGGAAGACTGATACTCCCCAACCTCAAGACTTATAGAGCTGCAACAAGAAGACAGTGTAGTGCTAGCAAAAAAAAAAAAAAAAAGAAAAGAAAAAAGAGATATGGGAAAGGGTGTCCAAGGGAAATAAAAATAATTAAAATGCAGTATATACGTATCTATCCCTCAAGCACAATGTAGTCACTATATATTGCAAACACATACTTGCGAAAAACCTTTTTTAAAGGAATGGACATGTATAGATCAATGGAACAGAACAGGAAGTCCAGAACTAGACCCACGCAAATATAGTCAACTGATCTTTAACAAAGAAGCAAAGGCAATTCAATGAAACAAGAACAGTCTTTTCAATAAATGCTTGCACACTGATATAGGGAAAAAAATTAAAATCCTCTCAGACTTCCCCGAGGTACCACCAACCACACTATTTTCTTTGGATTGTCCACAGTTGTACTCGGGGCAGCAATCAATTTATCTTCCCTCTGCCCATTCAACCTCCTATTTTATGCCAATCACTCCCAGTAAAACCAAAACTGAGTCTATGGCACCTTTATCAACTTCAGGCCTTCCCTCAGTATCATTTCTGCTCCAATTTCTTCTCTCTTTTGCTACAAAAATTGTTTCCTTGAGAAACTATTCTTCAGTCCCTAATTTATCCCCAGCAACATGCACATAGTAGACAAATACTTTCTTGATGAATAAGCTTTTAAACTATGTACATGTCATGTACGCATTGAATATATACATCAAAATACCAATACATCAAATATCAACACCCAGAGTGATTATGCCTGGGTGGGAGATTATGGATGATTTTGGGGGAAAACGGTAGTGAAGATTGGACTCTGGGCCTTCACACTCAGCTACATCCCTAGCCTTTTTCTTCTTTTGAGAAAGGATCTCACCAAGTCTCTAAATTGCCCAGATGGGCCTACACTTGCCATCTTCCTGCCTCAGCTTCCCAGAGTGCTGAGATTACTGGTGTGCAACTCCTCACCAAGTTGTGATCTTTAGTTTTTATTCCTTTTGCTCATCTGAACTTTCTAAGTGCTCAACAGTGAACATGTATAGGTCTGAACCATAAAATAATAGTAATAGCCAAAAGAAGAAAGAAAACACAACATAAGAAAGGCCAAGTGCAATACAAAAGACACACCAAGAATGTTGATTTACTTCATAGGCGGCATCTTTTGTTTTGTAAAAGCCTTACCAAAAAAAAGAGTTTGCTTTTCAGGAAGCTTTTCAGGATGGAGTGAAGTTCAGAGAGCCCCACTTGTGAGAGGAATGGAACATGTTCCTTCTTCCTTCCTTGGGGAACATGCACAGGTCTCTCCCTTTCTCAAGAGGATTCCAACTGGTCCATTCCAAGATCAGTGACTCCTGACCTCATCAAATGTGACCCTTCAGATGGGGATGTTCTGTGACTCAGGGAACTCAAACTGGACTGTCTGCAGAGCCATGATAAGGAAGGAGCCCTCAGCCGACTGGAGCGAGGGAGAACTCCAGTCTCACAGGCGGAATGCTGGAGGTACGTATTGCAGACTTCATGAAACCCTTCCAAGCCACAAACGAATGGGATCAGAACAGTGCCCCCTTCCCCCGCCCATCCACAAATGCTGCCTGGGATCAGCTTGCCTGTGTGCTCCATGCTTGTCCTGAGGCCCTGAGGAAAATCGGGGTAACACTGACCCAGTTGCACAGATGAGGAAACAGACCAAAGAGGAGAGATCTACAGTCAGCCAGTTGGTAAGTGGACGAGGCAAAACTCAAGGTTCCAGCCTTGATCTGATGGATGCCAAAGCATCACAATAAATTAATATATATGCTCATACCATTCAAAAATGGCAGGGGTATCAAGCGTTTATCAGTGCCAGGTGCTCAGAGATGCTGGACCCAAATCACCAATGGGAAAGCCGCTATCCCTACTCCAGTCAGGTGTGACGCTAGCAGACAAACACATCATACAAGTCAGACAAATGCTTCCCAAGTAGTATTATCACCCTCCCCTGGGGAGGGACACAAAAGTACAATGAGCAATGTGACAAATGGCAGAACCCTCCAACTCTGAATTCCATGAATACTCTCACAGTCACTCACAGGGCTCTTCCGGATGCCAGGCACTGTGTTTGGGTCTCCATATCTACTAATTCACACCCTCGTCATCACCCTATCACATATGCTTGTTTATGCCCACTTCACAGGCAGGGAACTTGAGACTCTGGAAATGAGTGAAAAGTCAAGATATACTTCTCTCTTACGGTGCTTTCTCCCCAACACCGCAGCACTGGTCCCCTATACAGGCTGCACCCTAAATCACACCTAAGGGGCCCTACCTTCTCACCAGCACCACACTGACAGTTGCTCTTGAGAAAGTTTTGCAAAGTCTCAGAGAGCTCAGAGGTTACTTCTGCACTGCCATGGCAGCTGGCTGAGGGAAGCTCAAGCATAGGGCTGAGAGAGGCACAAGGGAGGATGAATTCAGGGGTGCCTGGCATCTTTTCCAACAGCGATTCCCCATTCTGTACTCAGCAGCTCCCAAGGCCCTCACGCCCAGCCCATGGCTTTCCTTTCTCCTTAAGTCTAACTAGGTACCAGGCCCCCTGCATGGCACTGCCCAGACCAAACCAGACGGCCTGCAGTATCCTCGCTCTCAAGGATCACAACCAGAAGGAGACTGGGGTGATGTACAACCATTGGGCCAGTTCTGCTATAGACTGACAAACATTTTTACAACTCTCAGGATTACTACTCCCCTTACACTAGAAAGAATTGGTCACTTCCCTTTTTCTGAACCTCAGTTTCTCCACCTGCAAAATGGGACCAAACACATCCTTGCCTGGCCCACTTCCCAGGGCCCATGTGCAGAAACAGTAACAAGAAACAGGTTTGCCTTACAGACCCAACCTGTCAGTCAAGGCAGCATTGGTGTGGTCTCCTCCACACAGAGATGGTTCCACTTTGCGAAGAGCCAGTGCTGTTCTCAGAGGACTCCAGCAGCAGCTGGCCCAGGAGCCAGCCAGACCTCTCTTCACTATGACACAGCTACAACTTGCCAAGTTTGCTCCTGGCATCCAAGTCTGCCAGGGGGATGGCCAGAAAGGCTGCCAGCCAGTTTTCCTCTTCAGGGACACACACACACACACACACACACACACACACACACACACAGCATTCAACTCATAAATAAAAATCTGATTATCACAGGCTTTTCTAAAGCTAATGTGACTGAGTTTTAATCTTTTATAAAGAAAAAACTCATAAAATATTCAAGCAAGGCCTACATGTCTCAGGAGATTCAAAATGGCTCTAGGCAACTCCCAGCCACAGACAGTGATGGGGGTGCCCCAGGACCTCTGCCATCAACCACCAGAGTGTGCCCACCGCGGCTGTTATGCAAGTCATTAGCAGTGAGCCGGCCGGGCTCTGCCAGCCCCTCCTGCCATCCCTGTCCCTTGGCTGCTCTCCATGCTCTTGGCTTTTTCTGCTGTACAAGGTCGGGGATGCCCAGGGCTCCTTTCAGACCATGCGACACTGAAAATACAGAGAAGAAGAAATGTGAGGAAACAGGGGAAAGGCCCCAGCCCTTACACATGGCTCATTCAGGCTCAGCAGGGAGCCATCAAGAGTATGAATCCCTGCCCTTGGAAGCTGGCCATAGAATCTTCTTTTCCAGATTCATTCATTCATCCATTCAGCCGGGAACTATTTTCCAGGAGCCTACTATGTGCCGGACACCGTGTTTACCAGGAGTACAACAACAAGCACTGCAGACAAAAGCCACTGCTCTGCTTCATGGAATAGGAACTGACGCCAGGGCTGGGGTACGAGGTGAGCCTGGAACGTCCTGAAGACCCAGCAAGTCAGGAGGTGTCCGACAAGTGATGGGGACTTGTCCAAAGGACAGAGGAGCCTCGTGAAGGGGCTGCCTTTGGTCAAATCTGGAATACTTTAAGCCTCTAAAAAAATAATGATGGCGATGGATTATAAATCCATCAAACTCCATTAACCCATTAAATAAACATCTAGGAGTCTAAACTGATGTGAAGGAAAAATAAATGAGAAGGGAGAGCTCTTTCTACAGTGGAATTCTGATTAGTAAATGTAGAGGGAATGATGGAAATAGGAAATCACTATTTGGCAAACATCGCAGGCATCATTGTTGCAGGCAAGAATCAACAATAGATGCTAAAATTAGTGGACAAAAGTAACAAGATATTGGCATTGTCTCAAAATAGCTCCCCACAACATACTTATTACTGCAAATGGTAAAAGAGTAGCTTTACTAAAACAGGCGAAACCTGGCAGAGGCCACCTTCACCAAGAACACGTTAACACCAACAGAAACAAGCCATCAAAATTCACATCGCTGATGTGAGGCAGGGAGAAGGGCAGTTTCTAATTGCAACAAAACTGGGGCTTCTGCCAGACAAGTGCAGCCCCAGCCATCATTAAAAATTAAAAATTAAAAATGATCTGAAATCCAAAACTTACAAAGTAATATACTTGTGTACAGCTGTATGTATAATGTGTGTATATGACAGAATAGTATTCAATCATATTCAGTTAAGTTCTAGATTTTTAACATTTTGGATTTCTAATTTTTGCATCAGAAATGCTCAAGCAGTAAAGTCTATATAAATATTGAAAAAAAACTATAAAATCTGAAATACTTCTGGTCTCAAGCATTTCAGATAATGGACATACAACCTATTGTTTTCCCATATTAATATTAATTTCAAAGTATAGTTTAAGCACTATCCCCTGTTAATACTGAGGAGGCTGGGTGGAAGTGTATGAAAACTCTTACAACTATTTTTGCAAGATTTGTAAGTCTAAAATTCTTTCAAAATGAAAAGTTAAAATTTCAAAGCCGCCGGGCGTGGTGGCGCACGCCTTTAATCCCAGCACTCTGGAGGCTGAGGTAGGCGGAGCGTTGTGAGTTGGAGGCCGGCTTGGGCTACAACGCGAGCGCAAGGCCGGCCTGAGGAACATAGTGTGACCCTGCCTCAAAAAATCCAGGGCCGGGAGTTAGGCTCAGTGCCTTAAGTGCCTGCCCTGGCAGGCGCGAGGTTGTGAGTTCAATCCCCGGTGCCGCAAAAAAAATAAATAAATAAAAATAAATAAATAAATAAAATTTCAAAGCCTTCTTTCACAAAATTTACATTCTTTGGAAGAAGGGAGAAGACAAAGAAGTTTACAAATTCCTTTTTTTAAAGTAAAAATATAGTCTACAAAAACAATGTACATACATTTAAGTAAAAGAAAAAGAGTAGGATGTTCCTTAAAAAGATGGTGCTACCCTCATATGGGGATGCCGTGTATCACAGAAAACCAACTACACTACCAGCCCTTAGAAAAGAAATTGAAAATGTATGTGCTGCAATCTCAATGACCAAAGTTACCCAAGCAACAGTTCACCATACTAATAAATGCCTGGAAGCTAATGGCCACCACTTTGAACATCTCTTTCAGTTGGAGAGGCCAAAGGGAATCTGCATTAATCTCATGATGTCTCAATAAATTTAGTATTAAAATCTGTATGCACACTTTTCCTGAAGTGTATATAATTTTTTGGGTGGACTTTGTATATACTGTTAGACGATAACATTATGATGAAGAAAAAAGAAGCCAAAAAAGGATGGGGAGAAGGTATAATTTTAAGTAGCACTTAAAAACAGGCTTGCTGAGAAGAACATAACCAGGTAAAGGACGAGCCCAAGAAAACAGCAGGAGCAGAGCACTTTGGGCACTAGAACAGCAAGTGCAGGGTCCTGATGCTGCAGTGCCTGGAGCAATGGGGGTAAAAATGTCCAGACTGAGCCAGGACAACCTTCCTATTCCACTCTTGCTGGTGAAGGAGCTAGCCACCCCACTCCACCCTGTCTTTGCCCCAATTCCTCCCCAATAAGCTGCAAGATCAGCCACACAAAAAGGAGACAGAGTTGCATCCTGGGATAAAGTCCTACAGCAACTGAGCTAGCCCTCAGATGGTAACAGCACTGTAGACTATTTTTCTACAAGTGCAACAGCCAGAACTGAAACACAGCCGTGCTTTCCTAGTTGAGCATCAGATGAAGACATGACTTGCATTGAGGGATCAGGCTGTAGGGAAATCACACATCTTCTAACACAAGGATGACATCGCTCTTTGGGAGACCAAAAGCATGGCAGTGCTTGTCTCCTAGTCCTGGTCACCCCAGGGCATCGGCCACCTGCAGCACTCACACTCTCCTCAGTTAAATGCACATCTGGTGAGACAGCGTGATGCTCGCTCATCATTTACACCGCTGCTTCAAAACCTGGAGGGCCCTTCACCTTCCACGGGCCAGTTTCCAGATAGAGCCACACACTTCACATCTGCAATCCACCAACAGCAGGCAGTGCCTAATTGCATGAGAAACTAATTAGAAGTCAAGCTGGCTTCAGTTTTAGGCTCTTCTTCCATCAATTTTCTGCTGGAACTTGCTCACTCCTATCCACAACTGAGTGCATCATGAGTTTCACGAAGGAAGAAACAGCAAACTAATGCTAGCAGAAAGACAGGGACTCTGTTAGCCAGGACTACATCAGGATCTTGGTTCGTTTTTTAGGCCTGGGTTCATGGCTGTGATTTTTTATTGCAGCCATATAACATGGTCGTATTTTCTGCTAGTAAAATTGTCCCTGGGTCATACAATGGAATCAAATTGATCAATATTTCACAGTGCTGTTGCAAAAAAAAAAAAAAAGCTTTCTAGTATTCATGTGTTTCTCTCCAATACCACATACACCCCGCAAAGAATGGCCCAATTTCATCTTCACTGGTACAAGGAGATAACAATATTCCCTCAACTGGGATGCCATAAAAATAAATACACTAAGTACTTTCACTCATTCACTCAACGAATATTCAATAAACTTCTCCTATGTCTGGGAACTGAAGACACAGTGATGAATAAAACAGACACACTGCGCTCTCGTGGGGCTTAGGGCCTGGTCACATTTGTTTCGTTGGTTAGCAAACTTCCGCACCTGGTTTTCAGGGTCCTCTCCAAGGATACCCAGCATCTGTCCAAACATCAATTTACTCTATCCATCCCTGTCCTTCCCCCGACCCTCATGCCCCATACACATCTTCTATCCCACCACTCCCCCAAGACTGTGTTCAAATTGACCACCTGCTATTTTCCACCTCCCTGAGAAGGTATTTTTAAGCGTTCCGAAATGGCATTTACATACAAAGCCTCGGCTAATTATTTTCTTTCTTTTTGAGCTCAGGATGGCCTTTGCTTTCCCCTCTGCCTATGAGTATTAACCCCCCACGAAGTTGCCCACCTCCTCCAGCAGGTGTTCCTGACCCTTCTCAAGCTCTCATCGCTCTTCCCACCCGAAGTCCTCTCTGCTTCTGCATCCCCAAAGTCCCCAGAGCGCCACTACCCTAGAAAGGGCTCATCTTCCCCTTCACCCCGTCTCTGACAACAGCAGATTCCCAGGGCGAAGCCTACTTCCACTGTTGCTGAATCGTGTTATATGGTTGCTGGGGTCCAGCACAGAAGCTCTGCTGACACCTGGCTGGTGCTGAGAAGCATCCTCCAGCACTCACAGCAATACACACTGCAGCAGGCAGCCGGCTCCACAGAGCTCAGGAGACGGTTTTACTCAATCCCCAGTGCCCTGCGCTCAGCCTGATACACAGTAGGTGCTCCACAGATAGTGGCTGCTGCTTGTTGAAACCACTTGTCTTTGAAAGTTTGCTAAGTAAGGATTTCCTCTAAGGTGAAATGGAAAGGAAATGAGCAATTTCATGCTAACTTTGTTCTGAAAACACTGCAGAAAACTGTTCTTAGAAAGAAAAGGGTGCAGATTTCAATGGCAGGCACCAGCGCTGGGAAGATGAGGAGGCCATGCTGCTCACACCTGCCCTTGCCAGTGAGACACCGATGATCAGGTTCGCCAGGGCTATGATGGCCAGGATGTCAAAGCAAGGGAAAACCAATTTTTCCCCCTGTGAAACTGCAGTTTGAGCCTAGACGACACTGAACTATAACCCCAGACCTTTTTAAAATTTTTTATTTTGAAACAAGAGTCTCATTAAGTTGCCCAAGCTGGCCTTAAACTTGCAATCCTCCTGCCCCAGCCTCCTGAGTACAGTAGCTAGATTACAGATGACCACCACTGTAGCCAGTGGCAAATTGTATTTTTTTTTTAAACTGGCAACTAAATCATCTTCTGTGGCCAGCTGGTGTTTCACCTCCAACTTAACCTCTATATAGCTCTTCTCGCCTTCCTTGTTTACACCAGTTTTGAACAGAAAAGGTGTTTTTATAATTAGCAGAGTGTTTATATTCCAAGGGAGTATTCCAACAGCTTAAAAATAGACTGACTTCTCACACACCTTAGCACTCTTTCCCTAAAGATCTTGTTTATACCACCATGTCCCTTAGCAAATCTTCTGAAAAGGTCAAGTGCAGGGCACGAACTGAGCAGAAAGCTCTGAATGACTGGGACTCTGCAATGTGTATCTAGGGGACTCCTGAGCCCCCCATCATGGGCTCCTCCACTTCCTGCACCCAGTAGGGAGCACGTTCCTCTCCCAGAAAATTCTGTAAGAAATGGGCAGCAGAGACACCCCTCCCCCAAAACAGTAGACTGTTCAGGACCCGAGGCCCTGGCTGCCCAACAGGAGAGAGGCTCCTGGAAGTCAGCAGGCCTCTGCGTCCCACAACACTAACTCTGATTTAAGAAAACCTAATTTAGGGCCTTAGGTACCACTAGGTTAGCCAATCCTTATGACTACTGCTGATGGTGTGTTTATATGCTCATCCACTGCAACATATACAGATGGGGAAACTGAGGGCCCGAGGGGACAGGATCTGTCTTAGGGCAGAGAACTGGTCAGTGGCAGCAGCAGACTGGGCCACTCTGATGCCATCCATCCCTCCACTAGCGCATCCCACCAGGGGGAGGAAGGCAAGGCATCCCCAAACCCACATCACGTTCCACTGATTTTTTAATAGACTTTAACAATTTACTGACACCAGCGGAGCTTATAAAGTAGTTTAATTGAATTAATTAGGCAGTCACGACTTACTCCTGAGTTCCCCCTTTGGCTCCAGGGAGGCTGTGCCAGCCGCCTGGTTAACCCCTCGCATCCTAGTAAGACTGTTGCTCACTCTCCTGTAAGACAATTCACCAGTTTCCTAGCTCTCACCCTGGCCCCACCTGGATCCCAGAGTAAGTACTAGTCTGCACTCAGCCTCTGCCAGACTAGAGCTGCTGAAATCCCATCCTCATAAAACCTGAATGGAGGGGACCTCCTTTGTGGACAAATGCTGCTTTCTTCCAGGGGTCTTCCAGGAGACAGGGGCAGTAGGTGAGGGCAACGGCCTCAACACAGGAGCCGCTCATGGATCTGGTTTAGATGATGCCCACAGAACCCCCACTCTCCCATCTCCTTACCCTCAACTTGCTTCCAAGGAGAGGCTGGTACATGCCACTCAAAGTGTGGTCCATAGTAACAACACCAGCTGGGAGCTTAGAGCAAATGCGAACTCTGAAGCCCAACCGCACCTACTGAGCCAGAACCTTTGCAGGTAGGACCCAGCAAGCTGTATCTTAATCAGCCTTGCAGAGGAGTCTAGAACAAGCTTAGTTCAAGAAGTGGTTTGGGTACTCACTGAGATTCCTTCTACATTAAAAAGACTGGGAAAACAATCCAAAATATGAAAACTAACACACTCACCAGATAGTCTTCACAGAATTATTTCTAATTGGGAAAGACTACAAAGAGCAAAATATCCCCCCACCAGGGCACATTAAATAAACCAAGGTGAAGCTGCCTCAAGGGATACCTACTAATGCCGCTATCCTCAAAATCTTTCATGAAAACTGAAAAGGAAGCAATACATCCAAACTCATTCCTGGAAGCAAGCATTATCCTGATACCAAAACCAGAAAAGGATCCAACCAAAAAAGAGAACTACAGGCCAATCCCCTTAACCAATGACCATAGATGCAAAAATCCTCAAAAAGATACTGGCGAACAGAATGTAGCAAGTTATCAAGACGGTTATACACCATGACCAAGTAGGATTCATCCCAGGGATGCAAGAATGGTTCAACATATGCAAATCGATAAATGTAATACACCACATCAACAGAGCCAAGGACAAAAACCACATGATCATCTCAATAGATGCAGAAAAAGTATTTGATAAAGTCCAACACCCATCCATGATTTTTAAAAAACCCTGAAGAAAATTGGAATATAAGTCTTCATCTCAAATTGATAAAAGCCATCTATAACAAACCAACAGCCAAAATCTTACTAAATGGTCAAAAACTGGAAGCTTTCATTCTAAAATCAGAAACAAGACAAGGATGTCCGCTATCACCATTCCTGTTCAATATGGTTCTGGAAACATTAGCCAAAGCAATTAGACAACAGAAAGAAGTTAAATTATCTCCTTTTGTTGATGACATGATACTCTGCATAGAAGACCCCAAAAACTCCACCAAAAGATTTGTAAAATTCATAACCAAATTCAATAATGTAACTGAATACAAAGTCAACACTAAATATCAACAGCATTCCTGTACACAAATAACAAACTCACTGAGACAGAATCACACTTCTCATAATAGCATCAAGAAAAATGGAATATTTAGGACTCAATCTAACAAAGGAAGCAAAAGACCTATGCATTGAAAACTACAGTACTCTGAAAAAGGGAATTGAAGAGGGTATCAGAAAATGGAAAGATATCTCCAGTTCTTGGCTAGGCAGAACCAATATAGTAAAAGTGGCCACACTTCCAAAACTGTTACACACATTTAATGCAATCCCAACCAAAATACCAATAGCATGCCTCACAGAACTAGAGAAAACAATCCTAAAATTCATATGAAACCAGAAGAGACCTAGAATAGCAAAACCGATTCTGGGGAACAAAGGTAAGGTGAAGAGCATCACAATCCCTGATTTGAAGTCAAATAACAAAGCTACCATGACAGAAACAGCACAGTACTGGCAAAAAATAGCCCCAGAGATCAATGAAACAGAATAGAAGATGCAGAAACAACCTCAATCACACAACTGCCTTATCTTTGACAAAGAAGTCAAACACCTTCACTGGTAGAAAGATAGTCTTTTTAAAAAATGATGCTCTGGAAACTGGTTTTCACATGCAGAAGACTAAACCTAGACCTATATCTCTCACCATGCACTAAACTAAAATTGAAATGAAGATCTAAATATTAAAACAGAAACATTTAATCTGGAAGATAAAATAAGTAAAACTCTTAAAGCCACAGCTATAGGCAAAGACTTCATGAACAAAACCCAGAATGCATGGAAAATATTACAAAAAATCAACAACTGGAATCTTATCATATTAAAAAGCTTTTGCACAGCAAAAGGCACCACCAACAGAGTGAAGCAACAATCTATAGAATGGGAAAAAAAGTTTTACTAGCTATTCTTCAGACAAAGGACTAATATCTAGAATACATAAAGAAAATTTCAAAAAATATCAGACCTTCTAAATTTGAAGGCCCAACCCAAAAATGGGTATCTGAAATGAACAGACACTTCTCAGATGAAGAACAATCTGCAAATAGATATATGAAAAAATGCTCAACGTCACTGAAAATTAAAACAACACTGAGATTCCATCTTATTCCAGAAAGAATGGCCATCATCAAGAAATCAATGAATAACAAACACTGGCAAGACTATGGGAAAAAAGGAACCCCTCTCCACTGCTAGTGGGTGTGTAAACTGGTACAACCACTGTGAAAATCACCATGGAAATTTCTCAAAAAACTCAAAACTAGAGGTTCCATTTGATTCAGCTATTCCCCTTCTTGGTATCTTCCTGAAAGAGTTAAAAGCATTACATCATAGCAATATATGTACACAACATGAAATAGCTAAATCTTGGAAATAGCCTAGATGCCCATCAACAGATGAATGGATAAAGAAAATATGGTTTTCATATGAAATGGACTACTACTCTGCCATAATGAAGGATAAGTTTGAGACATTTTTTGGTAAATGGATGTAGTTTGAGACCATAATTTTAAGTGAAATAAATTGGACCTTTATGCTTAAATATTTCATTGTTTCTCTTGTGTGGGAAACTGAAAGTGTAAATAAGGTCCAACATGGATGATAGATATTGGGAAGTAGGAGGAAAACGTTCAAACAGAGAGGAGAATAAGGGAGAGGGTGGAGGGAGGGAAAAGTGAAAAAAAAAAGGAGTAGAAGGAAAAAAACGGAAACGAAGCTTTTATAAATAAGGAGGGGAAGGGCTGGGGATTTAGCTTTTATAAATAAGGAGGGAAAGGGTTGGGAATTCAGCTCAGTGGCAAAGTGCCTGCCTGGCAAACACAAAGTCCTGAGTTCAATCCCCACTACCAAATAAATAAATAAATAAATAAAAACTAAGGAGAGGAAAGGGGGGTTGAAGGGAGGGGAGAGGAATGGGGAAAAAGAGAAGAATCAAGAAATATCACATACGGGAACAAATTCCCTACAATGAATGTGACCATGATGAAAAGTGTACCAATAAAATTAATTTAATTTTTTTTTTTTTTTTTTTTTGCAGCACCAGGGATCGAACTCACAACCTCGCACCTGCCAGACAGGCACTTAAGCCACTGAGCCAAACTCCTGGCCCTAAAAAAAAAAAAAAAACTTTACATAGTACTGAATATGAAAAAGTAAAAATATCTCAGGTTTACAGAGACACTGAGAAACTCAAGTCTTATAATTTGAGGGTTTTAATTCAAGAGAGAACTGGTATCTATCACATCCGGTAAAAACCAGTATTCGGAATGAAAAAGTCAAAATGCCACAACACTGGCATCTGGAAAAGTATCTCTAGGTGGTATTCTTGCTTCCTCATACTTGTCTGTGTTTTCCAACTTTTCTACAAGGATCACTGGCTACTTCTCGTAATAATAAAAAAAAAAAAAAAAAAAACTTAGTCTTACTGTTGTTTGGTTGTTGTTCTCGTTGCTGAAGTGTTGGGAATCAAACCCAGGGCCTCAGGCCTACTGAGCAAGTGTCCCATCACAGATGCATCTGCAGCCCCTTATGGTTTTAATAAAACAGAAAGATCCTGCAAGAAGACACTGCTTAGAAAGCAAAGTTCTGTGCTCTCTTGGAAAGCATTTGGGATCCTTAGCTCTTCCCCTCCCTGCTTAGGTGTGAAAGGAGGGAGGGAGGGAGGCAGGGAGGAATTGATGGGGGATGGGCTCTCCAGTAATCCAGTCAAAGAAACCAACTTTCCCCTTGGCACATAAATGGATGATTATTTGACCGGGCAGGGGGTTGGAGGGGAGGGAGATGAGCCAAACCCAAGAAAAAGGAAAATCCTGCCCTGGGCCTAGGAGCACTTCCTTTACCGCAGCCTTGCACACCTGAACACACCTGGCTGGCAGAGACCCGCTCATTAGTAGACCAGTAATAAGTCACTGTTTCCAGGAACTTCTAAACCCCTGAAGCTGGATTGGGGCAGCAGGTCCAGTCCAGCTGCTCCTGTTAAGTGGCCTCGGCAGGAATCAGTAATTACCAAGTGGAGAGCGGGAGCCAGGTGAACAAACACCAGGTCTGTGATCAGAAGATGGCTGGCTGGGGCACCCCCACTGTGAGGCCAGCATGGGGGCCACCCTGCACCCCACTGTCTATGTTCTGGGAAGCCACTATGCCAACAGCAGAGGTGGCATGAACAAAGTGTGGAGGTGAGGATCGAGGGGGTATGCAAGAGAGTCATTTAGCATGACAGGGACAAGGGGTGACATGGGGGGTGGGGCGGGCAGACAGGCTACCCTATGGGTACCAGGGGCGTGGGGAAGCAGGATGAAAGCGTCCCTCATCAGAGCTGCAGGGCCTCCGAGGTTGGACAGGATGGGAAGCAATGAACATGTCCTCTCTGCCAAGTTACTGCCCTCCCTAAGCAAGCCCAGGCCTCAAGTCAGTGATACACCTTCCACCTGCGGCCAGCAAGTCCCAGGGAGGAAAGCTTGTCACCATGCTCACTTTCCCTCCCTCCAAATGACTCACCAGCACATGACACCATGAGAACACTGGACAGTTGCCCACCAGGTCTTGGCTTAACCAAGTTTTCCTAAAAAGACCTCAGGAAAACTGGCTGGGACAAGCAATGGAGCAGAAAACCAGAGGGCCCCCCACCATTTTTCCTGATCCCCACAGTTTTTTCCACTAACAGCGCTCAGGACTCAGGAGGACAGGGATGCACAGGGCCTCTGGCCTTAGATCTCCAGCAAACTGTGTCCCAGAATAATTTGGCCCGGGAGCACCTGCTTTGGTCTCCCCTTAGCATCACACAACTATGACAGGTGAGAAAACCATCACCTCCAACGCAAGACACCTCGAGTTAGAGAAGGGGAGAGGTCTGCTCAGCTCACCCAGCATCGAAGGCGCAGAGCTGCCCTTCAAATCCCACATGCCTTACTCTTAGGGTGGTTCAGCAGTGGCTTGAGCACCGAAGGTTCACTGACTTGGGGCATAAATAAATAGTGATGACTTGAGCAGCACCAGGAAATCATACGGAACTGGATCAGAAAGGAAAATGGCAACAGAGTAATGAGCTCTCTGTTTCTAGAAGCGGTTCAAGAAGAGACTGGAAAGATGATTGTTCAACGAAAAGAATCCTTTAGAAACTGAAGGGGAAGACCTAAGATTTTATTTCTGGGGGATGGTGAATCAGAGGGTTACTGTCTTAGTCCATTTTCAGTGGCCATAAAATACCTGAGACTGGATATTCCATGAGGAATAGAAGCTTAAGGGCTGGTGGTGTAGTTCAGTGTGGAGTGCTTGCCTAGCACGTGTGAGCCCCAGATTCGATTCCCACCACCATTACCAGAAAACAAAATTTAAAAAAAAAAAAAAAAAGGAAAAAGAATAGAGGTTTATTTTCGTTTGTGGTTCTAAAGGCTGGGGAGTCTGAGAGCATCCTGCCAGCCAGCATCTGCCCAGGGCCTTGTGCTGTCATAACATTGCAGAAGAGCAGAATGGCAAGTGACCACACACAGAAGAGTGGAAGCAACCCGGGCTTCCTAACAACCCACTCTCATGACAAGAACCCAGTCCTGGGAGAAACACATTAATCCCTCTTAAAAGCTAATCACCTCTTAAAGGCCCCACCTCCCAACACTCCACCACCAACTGAATTTCAACATGCACTTTGGAGGCTGAAAAACCATATTCAAACAAGACGTGAGTGACTTTGACAGTTCATCTTTATTGTGATTTATGATTCTGTGATCTTCAAATACTCCCTGGTGAAACAGAAGCAGCACCTGAAGAAGAACAATGGAAGACGTACACTGTGGGCTTCAAACTGGGGTCCACTCCTCCAGCTTGCCTCAGGGCCAGCCAGAGGGTGGCCACAGAGTGGGGTGGGGGGGAGGTGGATCAGGCACAGCAGTCACAGTGCTTACAACACTGTTCACATATAATATTTTCATCTTCATACCAATGAATTTGTCAAGTATAATTTTTACTTTTATTTTAGGAAGGAGCCCATGAAAGCAAAAGTGCCTAGTGTCCACAAAAGTTCTAATGCGGCTGCCCTTCCCCAATCTAAAAAAAAACAAAACTGTTTTCATCTCTTTAATATCATGAGCTAAGACTACATTTATGGAAGGGATCTTTGGCTTAGAAGGTTCTTGAAATCCTGCAGTGTGTAAAAATAGTTTTTTCCACCAAGAGTTAGGATCTTAATACGAGTAAGTGAGGTACGGTTATTACATTAGTCACTGAGCTCTTCTAAACCACAGGGTTAAGACATGAAGATTTCTTGGACTGCCAGGGTCTCCTGGTTCACACGGCCAATGCCCATGTGTCAACGTCTTGCTAAGTAATATAGGCACACTGTGTCTTGTCCTTTCTTTCCATGTTGAAAATTATGTTTTGAGACACAGAAAGTTCTGAATGCAAAACAGTAATTTGACACCTCCACTATTCTGGAAAGAGTTGCTACAGTGAGGAGGCAGGGACTCCCCAAAAATGGATGAACTAGTCCAACCCTCCCATCCAAACGAAGGACAGTCTTTTACAGAACACCCAGCCAACCTGAGGATATTATCTCACTGCAGCTCCCTGCTTTTGCACAGGAAAGCACCGCTCAGGGAGTCTGATGCACTCGAGATTGTGAGCTGCACCTCCCAGAGGTTCAGAAACACCAGCCCGAGGACAAGGAAGCTGATTTGGAGCAAGCTGCCCCTGGGGTTCTAATGCAAGAGGTCCCAGACCACACTCTGAAAACTGCTAATCTATTCATCATGAAGAAGGGGCTCCTGGGGTCTACCCAACCTGCTGCCCTGCTGCCTGATGTCAATCACTGCTTCAAGGCACCACTCTGAAGTACTCAAAACAAGATGTGAGCCACATATTTCAGATGTCATCTGAGGATATGGACCAGTCATTCCTAGCTAGCGCTGCACTTTTCAGTAGGCACACCAATACATGTGCCTGCTTGTTTATCCAAGTTTGACATGGGTTTCTGTCTTTCACAACTAGGATAGTCTATTATATCAACTCACAGATTAGTTTTAAAGGCAGGAAAAAAATAAAACAAAACAAAACAATCCACCTCATTTGGCCGGAAATTAGCAATGTGACGTGGGGCAAGCCACACCACTTACCACTTCTTGGTTTCCATTTTATCCCAAGCTCTCCATGCTGTGGTAGGGAATTAAACTACAGTACAATGAGTACCAAACACCAGGGTAATATTTGGCATTTGCAGGTACTTAGCAGATAACAGCAGAAAGAGTAGTTCAGATGTCGCCTTCATCTGTGAAGGCAGTTACAGTCCTACAATGGCTAAACTGACTACAGTGACTACACAACCTAAGAATTGCTTGAAAGACCAAAAAAGGCCACGAGAGGCTCCAACTCAAAGGATAAACAGCCAGGAACACATAACCCTTGGCATGTTCCCCACGCGTCACAGAGCTCTAGGCAGTGTCATATCCATCATCTGTCCCCACAGCCCCTACAATTAGAGATGAGATCCTCAAAGGCATAAAATGACACAGCCCTTCCATGGGCCAATTTAGTAATGTCATTAGAATAGAGTCTGTGACCTCACACTGCCTCCTCCAGTGTTATAGCTTCCAAAAATACTCCCAAAAGTACAAACAAATAAGCACCAGTGGTTTTTACTCATGACAGAATAGCAGGTTCAGACTTATCATCCACCTTAAACAACTAAGAACCTGGACAAAATATAACAATGATTCTGAGGGGATGGGTAACAGGTGGCACAGGACAGTAACCCCTAGGAGAGTAAATGCAAACAAGGTGGGATTACAAGTGTCCCTGATTACTGCCTGGAGACTTCCAAGCTGCAGTGCTGGCAGGGGGATGCAAGCAGGGTCCCCTGCACTGAGGAGACAGAATGAAGAATCTGTGGAGGACGAGCAGGAAGATAGAATGTTCAGGGTACAGAAGGAGAGAAGAGAGAATCACAGAGAGAATGAGCTCTGGCTCTGCAGAGGCTTCAGCTGAGTATTGCTCAGCACACGGGTGTAAGGGCACCATCAGAACCCAGGGGAAGAACCATCCGAAAGGACCAGGTAGAACAACCTCAGGCTCACTTGGGACTAGGAAATGTTCACATCCTCAACATGCAAAATGGTTAAATTTAATGATACACATGATGTCAGGCTGTGTACTCAGAAAGGTGTGGCCTCAACAGTGGGGAAGATTCAGCCCTAGGCTAAGGGTGGGAACACTTTCCCTGTAAAGGATCAAGAAGTAAATGTTTTAGGTCTTGTGGGTCGTTGTGGAATACAAACAGCCACAGACAGTACACACACAACTGAGCAAGCTGTGCTCCAATAAAATCTTATTTCCAAAAGCAGATGGCAAGCCAGCTTTGCCCTATGGGCTCTAGTTTGCCAAACCTACTCAATTCTAAAGGCTGTTCTGGCCGTGCCTAACAAGGCTTAAGAGCAAGCCTCTAAAAATCAAACAGTTTTCAAATAATTGCACTGCTGTGATAGGCAGAACAAAGCTCCCCAAACATGTCCACATCCTAATCCCCAGGATTGTCAATATGTTAGGACATGAGCCCACAGAAGTAAGCTTGTTAATCAGATGGCCTTGGGATTGGGGAGACAGCCTGGATTGTCTGGGTGGCCCCAATGCATTTTTAGGACAGTAAAAATGGATGAGGAAGGCAGGAGAGGGAACCAAGGACACAGGCAGCTCTAGGAGGACTTTGTACAATGTTACTGGCTTTCAAGATGAAGCTTGGCCTGTGACATTCGGCCAAGAAATGTGTGCAACCTCTAGAAGGTACGCAAAGAAAATGATTCTTTCCTATGGCTTCTGGAAGTTCTGCAAGTAAGGAGGAGAGAAGGGCCTGACACCTCAAAAGATACTTTTATTCTGTGGCTAACCCAAATGCCTTACAGTCTGGGGGATAATTCACGCTGGCTGCAGCAAGCTTTGAATCTAGACTTATCCCAGATGTCTACAACCAGAAACCTCTCTGGATAATTCTGCCCGCCTGCAGCCCTCCTCATTCAGATCTGTACCCATGGAAAACACAAGTCTAGCACCACGCATGTGCAAGTCTGCCCCTTAGCAGGTTCAGCCTATGCACTATTCTCCCTTACACTGCAGTGTGAGTCCTAATGAAGCCCCTTCTAGATGGCAAATTCTTGCCTATTTGTGATTTCTAGTTCACGCAGAACATGCTGAACTGGTACGTGAGGAGCTGGTGACACCAAAGTCAGCTAGTGCCAAAAACCACCAGCAGCCAGGGCTGGTGGCTAGCAATAGAGAATGACAGAAAGCAAAGAAAACAGCCAAGAGCTACCGTCTCTGGTGGATGGAACAGTTCCTAGACCTACCAGTAGCTGCTAGCTCCAAGTAAGAAGGAAGTCCAACACTAAAAGAGCTAATAGCTGCTGGCATTCAAAGCCGAGAGCTGTTAACCCAAGAAGGAGACGCCTTGCCAATTTGTAATTTCTATACAGACTGAGCAAGAATCTTCAGCTGACTGCTAACATTGGAAGATGGGATAAAAACCATCCTCTTCAGAGAGCCTTGAAAAAGAAGATAGGCAAGGTTGACAGTGAGCAGGTCCAAGCACCAGTGTGCGGTTGATTTCCATCTGTGGCTAAGAACTCATGCAAGCCAGTGGCACGGGCACCTTGATCTTAGACCAATGAAGCCCATTTCGGATTTCCAATCTGCAGAAGTACAGGCATATGCTGTGGAAAGATTTGGTTAACGACAGGCCACCATGTGTATGACAGTAGTCCCTTAAGGTTATAGCGGACCTGAAAAATCCCTATCACCTAGTGACCTTGAAGCCACTGTAGCATATGGCATAAAGCATTATTCATGAGCTTGTGGTGCTGGTGTAAACAGACCTACTGCACCGTGAGTCTTCATACACCACATACACTTAATAAACGATTGTTACTGGCTTATGTATTTACTATATTATACTTTTATCATGAATTTAAAGTGTGCTCCTTGAACTTATTAAAAAGAAGTTAACTGTAACTGTAAAATGGTCACAGGCAGGTCCTTCCAGAAGAAGGCACTGTTGACGCTGGAGATGACAGCTCCACACTTGTTAATGTCCCTGAAAACCTTCCAAGGGACAAGAAAGACAGCTGCGCTGATGATCCTGACCCTGTATAGACCTAGGCTAATGTGTGTGTCTGTGCATTCATTTTTAACAAAGCCGTTTAAACACTAAAATAAAATTTAAAAACTTAAACAGGAGAAAAAAGCCTATAGGAGAAGAATCCTAAAGAGAAACATTTTTGTATAACTGTACGATATGTTTGAGTCTTAAGCTAAATATTACTAGTGAAGTCAAAAAGTTAAAAAAAATTTAAGAGTCTGTAAAAAATTGGCTTCAAGTAAACTAAGGTTAATTTATTATTGAAAAAAATATTTTTTCTAAATGTAGCACAGCCTCAGTATACAGCGTTTATAGCCCACAGCGGTGCACGCTAACATCCTTGACCCTGGCCCCTCACCTGCAGGATGCATCTAGAGTAACTTTCGGCCCTGAAAGTTCTATTCATGGTAAGTGCCTCACACGGGTGCACTATTTTTACTGCATTTTCTCTATGCTTAGATATGTTTAATACACAAATCCCTAACACTATGTAACAACTGCCTGCAATACTGAACACAGTAACACACTACAAGGTTTGCAGCCTAGGAGTGCCAGGCTACCAGTGGTGGTGAGCCTATGACACGCATGCCACAGTGGGCTGTTTTAGAGCTACTGAAAGCTCTAAAAGGTTTGCCATCACTGGGCTATTCACCCTAGGTTTATGTGAGTACACTCTATGTTTGCACAACAAAATCACCTTAGGATGAATTTTTCAGCATTGATTTCATCAAGTGGTGCATGATTCCATAAGATAATGAATTCTGAGGTGTTTTAAGCAGCTAAGTTGGTGGTAATTTGTTAGTACCGTCGTAAGAAACCAATACAACCCATACAACACCAACAACACGGCACACACAAAAATATTTAAAGATACGCCAAAACACCCAGTACTGAACAATGTAAAAGTCACATTATCTCTCAGTCAAAAATTATGAGGACTGAAAGAAGTAAAAAGAAAAAATTAACAGGAAGAGACACAAAGATGACATAAATGATGTCTTTATGTACATTAAACGGCTATCATAAGTATACTCCATGAATATTCAAAGTGAAGAAAACAAGAATATTAAACAGAAACACAAGAGGTAAAACAGACTCAAATCACACTTTCAGAGATAAATGAAATGCTTGAGAAAAAAATAAAACATTGGGTAGTATGAATAACAGATGAGTCAGAAAAGAAAAAAACACAGATAATTTAAAGACAGCAATAGAAACTAAACTATTAACAAACAATAAAACATAGGGGGAAAAATAAGAAAAACAGGGCATGGATGAGCTATGAGACAGATCCCAAAGGCCCAATATGCACTTAGTCTCTGAGACGAGAGGAAAGTGGCAAGGAGAGAAAAAATATTTGAAAAATTAGTGACCCAAATTTTTCCAACTTGGTGCAAAATATAAACAAAGAAAACCCAAAAGTTCAACGAATCCCAAGCAGAAGAAATACAAAGCTACTCTTAGGAACATCATAATCAAATTGTTAAACATCAGAAGTAAAGAGAAAAATCTTAAAATTCATCAGAAAAAAACTTAAATATATGGTACACCAAGGAACAAAGATAAAAGTATAACCAACTTATCAGAAATAATCAAGCCAGCCAGGTGTGGTGGTGCACATCTGTGATCTCAGCACTCAGGAGGCTGAGACAAGAGGATCACAGTGAGTTCAAGGCCACCCTGGACTATGTAGTGAATTCAAAGTCAGACTGAAATGCATGGGAGGGGGAGAGGGAAGGAGAGGAGGAGGAGGGGGGAGAGAGGGAGGAGGAGGACAGGGAGGGAGGAGGAGGAGGAGGAGGAGGAGGAGGAAGAAAAATATAACATCCAAAATATTCCAAAACTCAAAACTGTCAACACCCAAGTGTCAGATTTTAGCACATTTCAGATGTCGGGCTTTCGGATTAGAGATGTTCAGCCAGGAAAACCTTACCGTGAAACAGTGGGCATGGCCAAAAACTGCTCACAAGTCACCAGTGATGCGAGGTGGAGGGGTACAATGGGCTGGTTCACCCGAAGCTGGAAGTCATGTGCATGGATCTCAAAAACTTTTGAGTTGAGAGAGTTAAGTAAGAACAGAATGAGGGCTAAACACTATGTGTCATCTATACTTTTTAAAGTATCACAATAATGGGCTGGGGATATAGTTCAGTGGCACAAGCACCTGCCTGGCAAGTGTGAGGTTGTGAGTTTGATCCCCTGTACCAAAAATAAAAAATGAAGTATCACAATAGTACACACTTCTAAGAATGCACACAGACAAAAAGATGCACGCGTAAATACCTTAGAATGAGAGTCTTGGAGCGAGGTGAGGAGTGGAGCGAGTGGAGAAAACTGGAGAAAACCGGGCCAAAAGCTAAAGCAAGAAAGGTCCATCACGAGCCACTGCCGCCCTGTGCCCTGTGCTGAGTGTAACCACCCCGCTGCAGCGGAGTTCAGAAAGGGAAAGGAAAGGAAAGGAAAGAGGTAACACCCGAGTTCTTACTGTGTACTGGTGCTTTGCAGCTATTAACTCATTCGATCTTCATAATCCGCTCTCTTAGGGATTTCTCTGACCGCTCTCACTCTGCACTCTACAGAGAGGAAACTGAGGAAGGTTCAGCAACTTCCCCGGGGTCACACGAGGAGGACGCAGCCGGGGCCAGGCTGAACTCCTGAACCTGTGCCCTTCCCCACACCTCGTTAGCTTCTGGCTCCCCTTAGCCTATTCACAAATGCAACACAGAGGAAGCCTTGCCCTTTCTTCTCAAAAGCGCAGGCGGTAGAGTGATAGCTGTGTCGCATCTCACAGGACCCCCTTATGCAAATGTAAAAATCATCCCAAAAAGGCGCACAGGAGGCAATGCACAGCTGGGAACGCCCAGCCTGGTGCTCCCCCACAGCGGCATTCAGCCAGAATGCTAGGTATTGAACCCAAGTCCATCATGCTGAGCTACAATCCCCACCCCACCCCCACTTTTTTTTTTTTTTACTTTTCATTTTGAGATAGGGTCTCACTAAGTTGCCCAGGCTGGGCTCAGACTCTCCATCCTCCTGCCTCAGCCTCCCAGAGTGCTAAGATTACAGGCATGCACCACCGTGCCTAGCATGGGTCCTGGTTTGTCATGTGCTGGAAATGCCCAAGGGGCCCTGGCATGGGCATGGATGTATCAGCTAATGTCTCATTCAAGTTGTCAGCGCTTTGTTAGAGCCAATTCAGTGGGTAATTAAGAAAAACCTGGGCCCAGATGGGGAAGCAGATGCTGGCAGTTCCCTGTGTGAGGAGATGCAGCGGGAGAACAGGGCTAGCGCGACAGCTGCCTAGGGAGGAGCAGGGACAGGAAAGGCCCATTTTAAAGGGGAAGAAACTGAGGCCCCAAGAAGCCAGAGAACCTGGGGCTTCCAGTAGGATGAGAGGGAGTGGGATGAGAGGGAGACCAGAAGCTTGATGATGAAGGCAGAGAGCAGGCAAAAGATGTCCCCAGGGAAACGGGACAGTACTAGAAGGCAGGAGGCTGGCTCAACCACTCCCACACCGCCTCACCTCACAGAAGCCACCCGTCCTCTCTGTGCCTCAGTTTACTCCTCTGTGAAATAGAGGAAAGAAACCCAGTACAGCCTGCTCGAGACAATGATGAGCTGAATACTGTGTAAAGTGTTGAGAATAAGCATATGTGGCTCATCTGTACAATATTATTTGGCCTTTAAAAAAGGAAGGCAACCCTGTCACATGCCACAACACAGATGCATGCTGAGAACGTTATGCTACGGAAAATAAACCTGTCTCAAAAAGACACACGACCTGGGAGTAGCCAAAGTAAAAGACAGAAAGTAGAATGGTGGGGAGGCTGGGGAAGTAGTAGCTCAGTAGTAAAGCAAGAGAATGCTTGTCCGGCAAGCACAAGGCCTTGGATTCAAGCCCTGACACTATCAAAAAAAAAAAAAAAAGCAACAAACAAACAAACAAAACAAACAAACAAAAAAACAGCAGAATGGTGGCTGGGAGGAGGGGCGTAGAAACTTGTTGAATGGCTGTAGTCTCAGTTTTGCAAGATGAAGACTGGCAAGGGCCGGGGATATAGCTCAGTGGCACAAATACCTGCCTGCCAAGCATGAGTTTGTGAGTTCAATCTCCGGTACCAAAAAAAGAAAAAGAAAAAGAAAAAGACTGGCAGACCAGCCATGTGAAGGTACCCACCGCTACTGCACTGCACACTTACAAACCATTAAGACGGTGTCCTTTACAAGAGTACTTTATCACAATTAAAAATTAAAAACTAGTGAAAAAAGGCAGCTCTGAAATCACTGAGTCACACACAAGTCACCTACCAAGGCATTCCTACTAGACACCAGGGAGTGAGGGCAAAGCAAAGGGCATCACAGTCACCTTCTAAGATGGCAACACAGGTGGTAAGGTGAAAACCAAAAACAGGGCAAGGGGAGGTGCCAGGACCTACGGAACCCCACTGGGGAAACTCCAGAGAAACGCCAGGGGCAGCTGATCCACGTCCACCTGGGCTGTTCTAACCTACCTGTGACCCCGGGAAGCATAACCTGGGCCATACCCTGGGTGGCAACCCGAGAAGCGCACCCTGGGTTAACTACAGTTGCTGCCACCTCTTCAACCTCAGACCGCTGGGTGACAATCCCTCTATAAACTTGGAACACTCTGCCCTGCTTTCAACTCAAGATCTGAGGAGGAGCTTAGTGCATATAACAGCCCAAACATAACTGCTTACTTTGAATGAATAAATGAAACATACAGGAGAGGGCGAAGGAAATAAAATGGGGTAACAAAAAAAGGAGCTATGCATTCCATTCGAGATTCAAAACACAGAGCCGCATGCCTCTAATGCCACCTAGTCATGAGGCTCAGGCAGGAGGACTGGAAGTTCAAGGCCAGCCTGGGAAATTTAGGGAGACCCTGTCTCACAGTAAAATTTAAAAAATATGTAGCTCGGTGCTCTTTGTGTTAACCCAGGAGAGTAGGTAGGTGGGAAAGAGGGAGAAAGAATCAAGAAAGCATAGTTTTCCTATAGGAAGCAGAATTACGTTTTAGACACACTCTCCCCGCACAGTAAAAATTAAAAACAAGAACAAAGTGAAGCAGAACAGGAAGCTCAAGAAACGACAGTTCAAGGAATGAAATAATGCCACTGCAGAATTAAAGCCAGCATCAGAGGCAGTAAATAGCAAAACTACTAGCACAGAAAACTGCGTAAGTGATGCAAAGGATAAACTTGAGGAGCACTGATAAAACACATAGGGGAAAGAATAAGAGACTAAAATAAAAGAAATATCCTTATGGAAAACAAACAGTATGGATAAAAGGACACCCCAAAGACAGGACACCAATGGAATACGTGGAACAAAAATCTTCCTATTATCAAAAGCTACATCTGATTAGTTTGTACTTAACAAGTTAGCTTGTACCTAGCAAACTAAAGGACAACCAAACAGATACAGCCTGGAATAACCCTGGTATTTTCAGGGAGAAAATGAATGATGGAGGCATTCAGGAAGGTGGGGGAGACACACAAGCAAAATATCATGTGATTTCTGAGTTATCGTCTAGAAATATTTAACAACGTAAGATACAGAACATCTATAGAGTACCAGAGGATAAAATACACAGTAGCTATATTTATCCAAGTTGCCACTCATATGAGAAGGCTCTAAAAATATCTTCTTTATACAAGAACTTAGGGGAAAAAAACATAATTAGATGAAAGAAGTAGCAAACCACACTAGTCATTATACTAAATATAATAAAAGGAGTAAGGTCTGTACTAAGAAACTGAATCTCAGATACTGAATTTTTAAATATTACAAAAAAATGTTATCCAAAATAAATATAGCTATTTTTTAAAGGGCATAGAAATAGCAAAAGTAAAATAAGGATGTAAAACTACACTAGATAAATTTTATCAAGAGAAAACACGAAGTATTTTATTAAAGAAAATCACTAGAATTAAAGGCAAATGCTAACCCACAAATATGCACAATTACTGTCTGAAATTAAAACAAAATAAAACTGTCTACTCAAAAAAACCACTAAAGGCAAAACAGGAAGTGAATTACAAAAATTACAAAAACTAGAACTGAAAATAGAAAGTAAAAAAATGGGTCAAGGAAGGCCTATATTAACAGATGAAAGACATAAACCATAATCAGTGTACCAGACAGGTATATTTCTGTTAAATAATCCAGCAATAAAATATATAAAGGAAAATACATGAAGGAAAAGGTAAAAATCAGAAGAAACAATATTGGAAGACATTAACAAACTCTCAAATTTTTTAAATAATACATGGAAATTTTTAAGAATAGAATTACAGCAATACAGGGAATCTGAAAAATATAGCTAACAAAGCCAATGATATGAGGTATATGCCTATATAACAAACAATAAACCCTTACAGTAGAAAATACTTCTTTTGCAAGGCAATAAAATGTTTACACAAATCAACATTTAAAAAGGAATCCAAAAATCTCCAAGTCACAAAAAGCAAAATTATCACTTGTAATATTTTCTCACAATACAATAACCTGAAAACAAAAATAAACATATAAAAGAGAAATCACACAAAAACTTAAATTACATTTCAGTTTATATGTAAATTATATTAATCTTTAAGCTAAAAAAGTAGCAAAATTAAAATTATACTATATTTATGGGAGAAAATAGTAAGATTCATGGATGTGACCAAACATGTACTCAGAGGAAAATTCATTGAGAATTTTTACTACTAAACAGAAAAAATAAAGGGTTAAGCATTAGAGAACTTAAAAAATTTAAAGACAGCAGATAGGTAGATTAACTTAATATACAAGTATAACAAGCTGGAAATATTTCAAGCAGTCAAAATTGACAAATAATTTTAAAATTTAGTCAGAGAGTACAAAACATAATAAAATAGCCCCACATGCTAGTCATTCAACTAAGAAAGAAAGAAAAACAACACAGTCAACAAAAAATCAGATTAGGAAATATAGAGAGGACATGTCTAAAAATAACATTATATTCTGTTCTGTGCAAAAATAGTTCAAATCCTGATGAAATGAGTAAGTTTTTCAAGGAAATCTAAAATTGCCTCAAGAAGAGCAAAGTCAAAAAAGTTATTGAAGAATGGATTACAGTGGAAAATAATACTCCCCAAAATCTAACAAGATAGTTTTAATGGCAAGTTATTTTAAACTTTCAAAAGATAGATAATTCCTGTGTAATATAAATCATTCCAGGCAGGGACTACAAATAAGCATCTGGCATGCACGCTTAAACCCTCATTTCCTACACTCTTGCAAGACAATAAATTGTTTACACAAGACAAGGCCTCAGAATCTTTCTCAACCCAGCCATCTCGGCAGCCACTACTAATAAGTACACAATCTGAAATATTTTTACTCTCCGTGTTCCAGATCATTGAAAATAATGGAAAACTTTCCAATTTATAACCCACTATATGAGCATAACCTCTATTAAAAAATGACAAAAACAGCGCTCTAAAAATAAAACTGCAGGGCAATCTCCCTAATGAATATAGACACAAAACACTGCAAAATGGACCCAGGATGTATTAAAAGAATGAAATTCCATGAACAAAATGGGTTCCTTTCAGGATAGTTTAATATTAGGATATCTACTAATATAATTCATCGCATCAGCAGATCAAAGGAAGAAAACCATATGGCCATCCGGGTACATAATGAAAAGACATTTGTTAAAAATTCATCATCTTTTCCCCCTCTTATTACTAAATAGCTTTATGGTGGGGGAGGGAAATGTTTTACTCCCTTGCAAAGGAAAATATCAAATACCAAAAAGTAAAACTCACTTCTATATCTTACCATTCACCATCACCTTGATAAAATTTTTAAAATAACTCCCAGCAACTCAAAACAATGCTTCCTTAGTGATAGACTGCATTTCTGAAACCAAAATAAAACATCATACATGATCACAAAACACTAGAACCCTACCCACTAAAGTAAGAAATAAGACAATACAAGAATACTTATGATCCCTGCTATTATTCAAATTGTTCTTCAAGATCTAATTGATAATATAAGAGGGAAAAGAACGAAAATGAACATTATTTGCATGTGATATTACTGCTTACCTGTAAACCACAAGAAACCACTGAACTAAGAAGATAATATGTTATTCACTAAAAAAGAATCCCGCCAGGCGTGGTGGCGCATGCCTTTAATCCCAGCACTCGGGAGGCTGAGGTAGGCGGAGCGTTGTGAGTTCGAGGCCGGTTTGGGCTACAACGCGAGCACAAGGCCGGCCTGAGCTACACAGTGTGACCCTGCCTCAAAAAACCAGGGCCAGGAGTTTGGCTCAGCAGCTTAAGCGCCTGTCTGGCAGGCGCGAGGCTGTGAGTTCGATCCCTGGTGCCGCAAAAAAAAAAAAAAAAAAAAAAGAATCCCGATAGCTTTCCAATGTACCCACATTAATCAGACAAGCGACATAATGAAGGAAATGACCCCATTTAAAATTGCAGCAAAAATAGCAAATATCTTAGAACACATTTAAAAGTAAATATTTAAAACTTAGGTGGAAAACTGCAAAATGTTATTGAGTCATAAAAGGAAGTAAAGAGTAACAAGTAAAGAGAAAGATTTGTCACTTGGCAGCAATACCTATACAATGTTTAAGAATGTCCTTTCCTCCCTCCTTCCCTTTATCCCTCCCTCCCATAAATTTAATATAATTATAATCACAAATACAAAGCCAAGCTCCTCCAAGAAGTTGCCTTGGATTCTCTTTACTAGGATTCATCTTTCCCTTCACCTCCCCTGGTAACCAGGCTTAGAGCATTGGTTTTCCTACAATGTATTGCAGATACCTGTGAACAGAATTCAAATTGATGCAGCACCTTGGTGCCCATCAAGAGTCATCATCCATAGATGGCACAAATATGTAACAGTCAGTCAGGTGAGCGTACAAGAATATAATCATCATCCTAAAATGAATTTCCAGCCAGCAACGGTCACACAAAGGTCAGGAAGAGAAACAAGAAGCCAATCTGCTCCTCCCATGAGCCAGCAGCAGCCATGAAGGGCCAGGAAGAGAAATGAGAAGGCTGTCCACCCTTCCCATGAGCCAGCTGGCACACAGACTAGGAGAGAAGAGCCCCCTTACTATCTCCTGTATGCAACTGACTGATTTGGAGGATCACAGGCTGAGTTGTTAGCAACTGAGATACAAAATCAACTTAATTCTTGTATTGTTTGATCGGCTCTGCAGGCCTAAGGCAGGTAGTCTGAGGATCTATTTAGAGGATAACAATATGCAGTACAGTGACTACAGGGAATTTCCTTTTGTCTTGTTTTTGAAATCCAATATTGTTCTCACTGTTTTGATTTGTTCTGTTTTATTGTTTTGGTTTCTTCAATGTTCTGTTTTGATTGGTTTTATTCTGTTCTGTTTTGTTTGACTTTATTACGTCTGATGGTATGGGCAGCAATTTTGAAGATAACAAGAGGCATTATGGTAACCATTGTTGATTTCCTATCATCCTGTTTTGATGTCCTGCATCACTTTCACTGTTTTGTTTTGACTGGCTTTATTCTGCTTTACTTTGTTTGGTTTTATTCCCTTTAAAATAAAATTTTTTTTAAAAAATGAATTTCCTGCATAAATGCAGAAACACCAGTTATCAGAATTCTGGCTAAAATACAAGACTAAAAGTGATTTACTAGGCATATAGTTCAGTGGCATACTGCTTATCTAGCATGTGTGAGGTCCTGGGTTCATCTTCATTACCACAAAAAAAGAGAATTTACTGAAAAATTAATATATGTATAAATACCTAATTCAAGAAAAAATGCAAAATTAATGGAGACTATCTCAGAGAAGTATACATTATCAAGTCTCTCCTTTCTTTGCATGTATGCTCTAAGTGTTCCTCATTGAACATGAACCCCTTTCATAATAATCAAAGCCATTTTTAAAGAATTTACTTCATTTCTTTTCCAAGTCAACAGAGATTCCCAAAGCCTAGTACCAATAAATGTCAGAAAAGAGGAAACATACTGTATAAGGAAATGTATAAAACTAATAGCTACCCTTAACCCAGTAACCTTTCTTTTGGGAATATAGCTAAAGGAGATTAATTTTTAAATATCAAGATTATTTTATATAAAGAAGATGTAATTTTATAGAAAGGAAAAATCAGAACCTAAGTATCCAACAATGAAGTGCATACGGGTTAAATAATCTGTTTATTCTCTTCTGTGAGTATTGCATATTACATAGTCTCAAAAAAATGTTTATTAGGGAAGACAAAGTGGCTAAGCAGAAAAGATGGGGGTAGAAAAGTAGAAGCAAAACTCTAATATATTATCATTTAAATAATAAAAATATGGTTATAAAATAACTAGAAGAAAATGCAACAAATTTTCAAGAATGAATAAAGGAAACAAAAATTTATTCGAGACAATATTTATTATCTGAATCCTCTGTAATATCAATAATTTAACTATTTTAAAATTAACTTATTAAAACAAATATTACCAACCACCTAACTGCAGTTAGGACGATATCTTGGATAAGCCATGACTACTATTTCCCATCCAATTCAACAAGCAGTATAGGTGCATTCTAGGTGCTGTGTCACACTTAGGTAAAGATATCCATGCATCCAGAAGATGTAGCATTCTGAGAAAGAAACTCCAGAGCCCTTGGGGTTAGACACAGGCAATCCAGGCTCCAAGCACTTCATATAGCATATCACTGATGCCAGTCTGAGTAACGAGGCAAATCACCTAGTGAAGAAAGCCACTCCAACTTAGCACCACAGGTAGTGATTTATATGCTACCTCCTAAATCTGTTCTTAAAATATGATTCTAGTGCTTTTTCTTACGTGAAAGTCATAAAATTAAAACAAGGTGATACCTGTACACCACAAGAATACAACAGAGTCCAGAAACAGACCTAAGTAAATGAAAATTCAATATAAAATAAAGATGGCATTCCAAATCAGGGAGCAAAAGATCAATCGTTCAATTATTAGTGTTACAGCAAGCAGCTCACCATTCAGGAAAAGGCAGAGCCTGATCCTTGTGTCCCCTCCTTTAAATCAAATATATTCCAGATGAATAAATCATTTAAATAGAGATTTAAATGTAAGAAAATCTATAAAAGATAACCATAGAAATAAAGATGAATATTTTTATAATTGTTGTCTGCTTCCCAGTATTTCATATTACAAATAAGTCTACTATGAATACTTAACACACATACTGCAACGTCTACAAGTGTAGGTATTTCTAGTGCACATGTTTCTAAAAAATAAAAGTACTGACTTGTTAGGTTATGTAAATGTTTAACTTTATTTTTTGTTATCTTAACCATTTTAAGTATACAGCCCAGCACTGTTAAGTATATTCACACTGTTGTGCAACTAATCTCTAGAAGATTTTCATCTTGCAAAATGGAAACTCAGTAGCCACTAAACAACTTTCCATTCACCTTCTTCCAGCCCCTGGCAAGCACCACTCTAATCATTACAGAAACACCAAGAAGCTAATAAAAAGATACCAAGAAATATTCAACTTCAATTTTTAGGCTACCAGGCCAAAGATTTAAAATACTAGTAATACAAGGTAGGTGATGGCAAGATGAGTAAAACGAGTGGTCACAACCTTCTAGTAGAAATATATACTTGCTTCCTAAGCAGACACCTGGCAAGTTCTGTTCACATCTACAATGTAAATGCTCTGTATTCCACCAATGGGCTTCCCAGACAGAGATATTAATGAGACTGCCAGGTCAGTAAGAAACATGAGTGAAAAAAGACGTTTGTAACAGGGTGGATTATAATCATGAAAAATCAGAAATAACCAAATTCCAATAGGACACTGAATTTAGGATATACATATGGTGGAAATACACTGTAATCAGAAAAATAATTAGGAAGATCTGTATTCACTAATGATAAAAGATATGGTTGAGTTTAAAAAGAAAGTAAACAGAAAGGCACGTAGAATATAATCCCATTTGTGTAAAACAGTAATTGTATATACTTAAATATGCAAAAATGACTTGAATAATGGTCATCCAAATGTGAACAATGGTTATCTCAGGTGATTTTTTAAAACACTAATCTTCTTATTCTTCAGGACTGCTTGAATGTTTTTGTAATGAACATGTTATATTTATAGCAAATAAAAACTATTTTCACTTGGGAGAAAACAGGAATGGGGAAGCAACTCCAGGAGAGTTATTTCACACTCAGAAATCAACCTGAGCCTGTCTCATCTGTGGACGTAGCCCAGGAGAGTGTGATCCAGAAGCTCTAAATTCAAGTCTTGCCCCTGACATTAACTGCTTTGTGCCTTGGTTTCCTCCCTGAAAAACAGAGATGATAATAGTGTAACTCTATGGGACTATTTTGAGGGTAAAGACTATTTTGAAGGTAAAGACTAAAGACTATTTTGAGGGCAAATTAGTATACTGAGTAGTTCTCAATGAATAACTAGTCTCATTCGCCATCCAGGCTCACTACTGAAAGCACCTATCTATTTCTGGCACATACTAGGTGCTCAGAGTCTGTCGAGCAACTGAATGAGAAGATAGATACATAGATGGATGCACAGTCATATGGAAGGTCAGACCTCAAAAAGATGGAAGGACAGAATAGGTAGATGCATGGGTCAAGAAAAAGATGGATGAGGTGGTTAATAACTAGACAAATTGATGGCTGGACAGGAGATATGGCAGCTTGCATTTTCCCAAGATATATATATATATCCCACCCTATATGCTTAATGTGACACTAACACTCCCCCTTAGGTGGAAATGAACTGGCCACACCTCTGTAACTGTCAGGAGCACACCACAAGATTTTGGAAGCTAAATCACAAGAGGATACTATACCTGCCTAACTAGCACTCTCGTGTTCTCCCTCCCTCTCTCTATCTCTCTCTCTCTCTCTCTCTCTCTCTCTCTCCCTACACTTTCAGAGTCTCAACATGCTGTGAAGAATTGTCCATGCCCGAGACCACCACATGGGGCAGGGGTGGGCAAGGAGCCTTGACTGTCTGAGTCTTCAAAATCCTGGCAACAATGGGAGTGGAGAAGCCTTTAAGATAACCACAGCCCCAGCCATATGACCACAACCACTGAGATCCTGAGATAGAATCCCAACCAACAGAGTTCCTTCCAAGTTCCTAACTCACAGAAATCACAAAAGACCCTCAATGATTATTAGTGTTTTAAGTCATGTACGTTTTGAGATCATTTGTTACTGAGGAATAAATAATCAACAGAGATCAGGTGAGTACTGTATATGCAGAGCGGAGGATGGACTCACAGATTAGATGAGATCTGCAGGTGTTACCATGGAAATCAGAACCACCTTGCACTGGATAGCTGGCCTTGTCCTGTATCCTTCTTTCTGTACCTATGGCCTCTTGCTTACCTGCTTACCTAGCTATTTCAAGCAGCTCTCATCTCAGCTGTTCACACTTCCAAAAGCCAGTCCTCCAAGTTCTAATTCTCTGATTAACTGCCCGTCTTCCCAGAACTATGCTTTCTGAGACTCTAAGCTCTTATTGCATAGTAAAGGAAACTAAGGCCCAAAGAGGGAGAAGACCTACATAAAGACCTGAGGCAGGGTTCCTGCCCAGAACTCCAGAGCTGTTTCTCCCTCAGCAGCTTCTAGGCTCCAGGTGCCCCCAGGGTTGCATCCTGACTCCACTTCTCACTGCCTGTTACAGTCCCATTAGGGCAGCAAACGACACTGCTGGCCCTGGCTGGGACATGCCAGAGCTCTTGGCTGCAAGTGTACCTTACATCTGTCTGGGCATAAATTTGCATTCTGAATCTAGGAGGCCCCCATTCCAAGTATGTCAAATGCAATTAATTACAGCAAACCTTCTGCAACTGTTTTCAAACGCAGTATTAAAGGCTTTATGCACAATGGAATGCACAACCTACTGGTGCACTGAGGCACACAGAGCTGAGAACAAGAGCCAGGAGTCCTGGGTCCAAGTTGCACAGAATAGCGAGAGCAGCTTCCCAAGATATCCTGGTTCAGAATGACCCACAAAGCCAAAGTGAGGGGCAAGAGCCTCAGTGTCTGAGGACCTCAGGTCAAGTTCCACCCTAGTCATCAACTTCACATCCTTCAAATATTACTCACTGCACCTTCCCTGTCGTGTAACACAACAAGATGTCACACCTCAAAAAGCCATTCTGAGACTGGACTGTGGCACCACTTGAATTTGAATACAACTGCCAATTAAACAGCTACCACAACCTTGAGTAATTCCTGTCACCTCTCAATCTTAAATTTCATGCATTTTTTCAAATCCATGAAAAGAAAGTAGGGTGACTGTACTAAATAATCGATGTTAAACACTTAGCCCAGTGCTTGGCATATACTAAGTAAGCATCTGGCAAATGGGAAATGATTACACTTCAAGGCAGAAAAATTCTGTTTTGTAAAACTAAAGTAAGATACATACGAATGCTAAGCTTCACACTTTTGATGGAGTATCTGATTTAAAGAACGAAAACGCATAAGGCTGAATTTCCAACAAGTGGCTCAGTCTCCTTTCAGAACCACTCACAGAAGGAGTACCTGGCTAGGAAGTCAGAGATTTGCTGTCCCCTGGGGACAGACCCTAACCTCCAGGTCTCTGAACCAGTTGGGAGATGGGACACTCAACAGACACTGCCCACACAGTTTAGGTCCTCAGGGTCTTCTAAAAGCCTCGCTCCTCCAATCATAACGGGGTGTAAACGTGAGTTAGCAAAAGGAAGACTTCCATCCTCCTCCTCCAGGACTCCATGCCCACAACCCTGATGTGACTCAACCTGGGCCGCTATGCCCAGTCCTGAAACATTCTGATTCAAAAAGACCTCAGTTCAAACCCAAAGACTAAATAGGCATTAGAAGTTTTTGGCAGGCAGAAAAACTGTCAGGAGTTAGCTTTTAGATTTGTTTCTACCGTCTTGTTGGATTTAACTTTCTTTGCAAGTATTTAACAAAAGTTTAAAAGAATGGATAGTCAAAGTGGGAAACTAATTTTTCCCCTGAATTACTATCATTCTCTCTCTCTCTCTTTCTCTCTCACACACACACAAATTTCCATTACCGCTTCTGCTGATGCCCACACCATACATCATTGTTATCATTCTCAGTCTTACACCAGGTGGAGTCCTGCCCTCTGTCCAGGAACCTGCTGAAAACAGCCACTCCCCCTCTCTGGGGTTCCACTTCCTTTACAATAGAGAGAACAGGTTGGCTTCAGTCAGCACTGTTCAACAGAAATACAGTATGAGCCACATGGTTAATCTCATTCCTAGGGGTTACATTATTTTAAAAAAAAAAGCACATAGAAACTGGTGAAAATGAATTTTACCAAAATATTTTATTTAATCCAATATATAAAACATTACCATTTCAATTCCAATACTTACAAATTACAACTGATATCTGTTATGGTCTTTTTCTCCAAAGTCTTTAAAATCCGACATGGACTGACTAGCTTCCCAGAAACGTGGTGGACGCAGAGGCTTAGATAATCTCCATGAGCTGTGTTAGCTCTACACTCAGCAGGTAAAAAGAAGACCAGCCTCAGAACAAATTCCACCTAAGGCTAGTAGCACCCAGGGGAAGTTTCCCTTCCCTGTGGCCTCATTTCAGGCCAGTTTCAGTTTTATTTCAGATCAGTTTCACTTTCTGTTTTTCCAGCCTACATTATAAGAAATAAACACACTTAAATTTTTATAGTTATTTTTCCCAGGTGATGAAATTTTTTTTTTTTAAATCCCAGATATCCAAGAAACATCTTCATTGGTTCTCTCTGGGCATCCCAAGTCTCTAAATACCACTTGGCTCACAAAACTCTGAGCCCCAAATAAATCAAAACACTAATTCTCTTTGCAAAATTTCACCTGACCGAAAAACCCCACCCTCACTCCCCCAATTTTCCAAAATCAAATGTTGGCGCAGGTAAGAATTTGTCCTGCAGGTCTCAAGGCCAGGGCAGCAAGGCCAGCTCCTCGGGAATGCTGTCTTGGACAGTAATGCATCCAGCACACCTGTCTAAACAGCTTCTGACTTTAAATGTTACCAGTGAACTGCAAGCCAGGAGCTCCTCCGCTGGGGTCATTTGCACCCCTGGGGAGACAGGCTTCATTCTTCTCTAGGCCCCCACCCAGGCCCAGGACTGGCCCCAGAGACTCCAAAACTGGACCCCTGACTTGAGGCTGCCTTCACTAGAAAGCAGTTTTCCCCATGTTTTCTCCAGCAAACTTGAGCATCACCTGATTCCATTTATTCTCTTTCGCTAATATGAAGCTCCATTCTGCTTTGTCAGCCAAAATATTTATATCATTTTTCTGTCGACTCAATACCATCCTCACCTCTCCCTCCCTCCCTGCCTTTTCTTAAGAAAAGAAAGGAGTTGTTGCCAACATGTTCTCTAGTTCTTTGCTGTTTGTGAAGCACTTTCGAGTGTGTCTACTCAAGCGATGTTTGCAGGAGGCCTGGCATGTGTCAAAATGGATCGTTCTCCCACTCAAGACAGACAGAGGGGTGTCAGGGGTCCCCAGCCCCAGTGCCTCCATGCTCATGGCTTAACAGGAGAAGGACTGGAGACAAGCAAACAGGACAATGCAGACCCTATGGAAAGACCCCAGAATTCCAAACTGCTTGTGCCACAGGCTGGCAAAAAGACAAATAATGTACAAGAAGAGAAAAGACCAATTAATCTCAAGGGCACAAGTCTGTGACTGTTGGTTTACACAATTTACCAAAGGGGCACTAATAATCAGTGATCACTATTGATTACAAAAATTAACACATACCAAAAACTGACACAGCGTGTAAGATTTTGGAGCCTTTTCAAACATGCTGTCTTGTTTCACTCCTGTAAAAGGATTCTCAGCAGCCCACTTCCCAGATACAGAAACTAAGATGCATGCTTCAGAAGGCAGAAATAGCAGACATGCCACGAATCTCAGGAAAGCCAGGGCCCGCCTTGCCCCTCTCTGCTGGATCATCCACACCATCCAGCAAGGAAGGCACATCCCCTCCAGTCACAGCCACCTCGGTCCCCACTTTCAGCATCTCCCCTTTGAAACCTGATCACTCCTCAATCAGCCAGAGAAGCAGGTCAGCCAGCCCCTGCTTTGATGACAGCCCCAAGGGTATCTAATTATAACAAGGAAGGGAGGAGCCAGGATTCTCTCTCTATTTCTCAAGACCAAATTAACTTTAATTCCTTTTGACACAGTGTATGTGCATATAGCAGGAAAAGCACTGGCTGACAGGTCAGGAAATCTGAGGTTTTTAATCCCAATTCCACCTCTTTGCTGAGGTTCTGAGTAAGTCACTCCACCTTCCTTCCCAGGCCTCAGTTTCACAGTGTGTGTGGCGGGGGGTGGGGGGTAACAGGAACCATTAGATCAGGAGAACAAATTGGCTTCATGTCTTGTGCTAACCTCAACTGACTGGTAGCATCATACCAAGAAGCGTTCTGAGGCCACTGCAAAAGAATGCCATGATCGATTAGTGATGTATGCCATAGGCTTGCAAACAGGAAATGGCAGTATATATGTTACCTATTTACTGTCCCTGGACTAGATGACAAACAACACACTGCAAACAGAAAGCACTTTGCCAGTCAGAGTTTTTTTTCTCATGCATCTCACAACCCTGTTATCACCACCACCATCATCATCAGTAACAGTATCATCATCAACACATTACAGATAAGGAAAATACGGTACAGGGAAATTAAGTTCTTCAGTAAAGATCACGAATGATTAAGTGGCAGAGCAAAAAGAGAGCCAATTCTTGTCCCTCCAACTTCAATCTTGTTCATTCTGGCTTTAGAAATGTGAAACTGACATTCTGCCATGGGGAAAGCTCATCCTGGTGTACAGAAAGGACCATTCATTTTCAGGGCTTCCCCTCTCTCACTGGCTATTTACACTTCTTAGAGGAGAAGGCTGTAGCAAAATGATGAAATCCAGCCAAACAGATGGCAGGAGAAGGGTGTGGAGTCAGAGTTCCTGACGCTACTCCTCCCACAGTGAAGTCCGACCCTCATTGCACAGGTGGAGAAACCACACCCAGACATAAGGAGGTAAAAAGAGCAGAGTTTGAAACTCCCTAAGGTCACAGTGCACCCCTCCCTGTGCATCCACTTGGAACAGGACACTCTACTTCCTCAATTCCAAGATGCCTTAGACTGTGAGATGCACTGTAGACTGGTAAACAGCTTTTAAGGAAAAAACTAAAAGGGAAGAACTGCTAAGGGCTGGGGATTTAGCTCAGCAGCATAAACGCCTGCTTGGCAAGCGTGAGGTTGTGAGTTCGATCCTGGGTACCAAAAAAAAAAGAACACATCTATTGTAATGGGGCATTCTCACTTCCAGCAATGTGAAAATGTGGGAAAGTGAACAGTAATGACTCTCGGTCGACATTTAATCAGGATTCCATGGTCGTGCTGAAATGGGTCAGAAAGTGTTAAAAACAATAGTGTTTAATGTGAAATGTACAGGAAAAAAATTAAGCAAATACAGTAAAGATGTTTTCTGGTTTTTTTTTTCTATAAAGTCTCCTTGAATCTTTAGCATCTGCAAATCAGAATCCAACCAAAGATGGGATCTGGTTAAACATCAAATCACACATTTAGTTACTTCAAGCTTAAGGGGTCCCTGTGTTCTGTAAATAGACCCCTGGCGTACAGTTCTGGACAGACAGCTAAGAAGAGCATCTGTACACACAAGCATGGGACATGGGCAGGCACTCCCATCCTTCTAGAATGAGCCATCTGGATGTGAACCCAGATGAATCTTCTACTCATTTTAAACCTTATATATAAAACAAGTGAGGAAGGCAAAGGTAAAAGTGGCCAAATAAACTTTTTTAAAATTCCCCCAAGACATGTAAAGTTAAAGGAGAATTTTCCCACTTGGCCTCACTATTCCAAGGAAGCCAAGGGCTTCAGATCCAGCTGTAAAGAAAATGTAGCTTATGGCACGCTAAGAAGACACTGGTTTTGACCAAATGGACAAATCCAAATTGGCCATCCACTCTTCACTGGGCTCAAATCTGACTGAGCTATTTCCAAAAATCAAATTAAATCATCAAATATTTATTGAGCTGCTGCTCTGAGCCAGACCTTAAAATGAATAACCCATGATCTCTACCCTCAGGAAGTCACCAGTTGGCTGGAGAAACAGAAATGCAAACAACCAGATCTCATCTCCTTGTCCACAGGGTTTGGGAAGTGGGCGGGGAATTGATTCTTCTGAGGGTCTCATTTCCCATGGGCCAGTAATGAAGGAGAAAAAGGGCACTTCAGGCAGAAGCCCCATATAATGAAGATTTATCTCTTTTAAAGACTGGGCCACAGGCTCGAAAACAAATCCAGAAGTATTTGGAGGAGCTAGAACAGTGATGGTAAATCTTTTAGAGCTTTGCATGATACAAGCAGCCCACTCCAGCACACGCATTGTATGTTCGCCACCACTGAGCTAAAACATCCTTGGAATGAGAGCACTAAGAACAACTTTGACATAAAAGTTTCCTCTGGATCTGTTTGACAGTAAAAAAAAATATATGTATTCTGTTGCTGCCTAACTCTGGCCACTGAAGATAAGCCACCAAGTTTCCAGGACTACTTAAAGTAGTGTTGCTGGGACTCAATCTCTCCAGATAGAGAACCCCAGGCCACTGGATCAAGAATCCATTAACAAGTGTTGACTACCTCGTAAGGAGCTCAGCCTGGCTGGACATTTTCACACACACACACACACACACACACACACACACTGCTTCATTTAATTATAAATCACCTTCAAGGTCAAAATCCTTACCCTCTTTACCACCATTTTCCAGATGCATAAGCTGTGGTTCCAAAACCAGAAATGACTTTCCCAAAGTAACACAAAGCTCATCACACTATGAGGGTACATTTCAAACTCTGGTCTGGCTGACCTCAAATACAGTTTCCCATTTTGCCAACTGGGGTGAATGTCAGACAATGTCTACGCATCCTACCTAGATCCATCCTGGAGGAATTTTCCTGGTGGTCCCACATCCTTGGTGAGGAAATAGATTTCTTGGTCAGGCCATCTTTTCGCCCTAAGCTCCTCCCTTCCCTTGGACTCTGACCTTGGTCCTGGCCACCTCCTCTCTTTTTGTATCTCTATCCCTATTTCAGGCGACACCTCCAATGACTGCCCCTGTCTGGCACTTCTCAACTTCAACAGTGCACATGTTGTGCCACATTGTCCTGGAGTTTCTAGCCACCACTTGTCATTTTCAACTACGTATTCTGGCCTAACCCTTGCAGAAGACCACTTTGAGACAAATGAAATGGAGCTGTGGACCACTTTAGCCAGGAGAGACTAAAAGGATGGGCTTCGCTACCACTAATGATGAGATGCCCTCAAATGAGACTCAGGTGGAAAGTCCTGCCAACAAAACCAAGAAGGAGAAAAAGTATAGCAAAACTACCAAGGTCAACAGAACTACTACAAGATAGAACATGACTCTGGCCCTGCACTGTCCAATATAATACCCTGGAGCTTCATGTGGCTACTGAGCACAGGAAACTGTGCTGCTCCAAAAGAGTAAGATGCACACTGGACTTCAGAGACTTAATCCCTCTACCCAAAAAAGAGTACAAAATGTCACATTCATATTTTTATATTGAGCTGTGTGGTTCAGTAGCATAGTTCTTGCCTTGCATGCACAAGGTCCTGGGTTCGATTCCCAGCATCAGAAAAATAATAATAATAATTTTTCTGCCAGGCGTGGTGGCGCACATCTTTAATCCCAGCACTCGGGAAGCTGAGGTAGGAGGAGCGTTGTGAGTTCGAGGCCAGCTTGGGCTACAACGTGAGCACAAGACCGGCCTGGGCTGCATAGTGCGACCCTGCCTCAAAAAACTAGGGCTGGGAGTTCGGCTCAGTGGCTTAAGCGCCTGCCCTGGCAGGTGCGAGGTTGTGACTTTGATCCCTGGCGCCACCAAAACAAAAAAACAAAAACAAAACAAAATAATAATTTTTCTATTAATGACATGCTGAACAATAGTATTGCGCAAATATTGGGTTAAACCAACTATTTTACTGTAATCAACATCACCTGTTTCTTTTTACTTTTTTAATGCACTACTAGAAAATTTTAAATTATATGCATGGCTCGGATCTGTGGTTTCACTTATATTTCTATTGGACCACAGTGGTCTGACATGTCTAGAGATGGGGAACTCTAAGACAATGACCCTGTTGAGCAAAGTTCATTCACACAAGAATAAAGACTCACACAGAGGCTGATCAAAACTAAAAATACAACTAAAAACTCCAGAAAAACAGCTCTCTAGCAACTTGAAGTAAAAGTGAGGAATTCAAGCAACCGTGACAGCTGTCCTCATCAACACAGGGATTCTACACTACTTTCAACCACCTCTCCAGTGAGGGGACCAAGCAAAGATGGTACCTCACATCTAGCACCTGCCACTCCAGTGCCCTACCAGGCCAACAGTTTGTGCCCGACCATGCATGTGGCAGGACTCCACAGGTGGCCCTTGAAGTGGCCTCAACCAGGGCTGACACAGGAGACCTATTCCACAGAGGTTACTGGAGGTCAATTAAGTAATGAATCTGAAGATAATGAAAATCTAAGCAATAAAGCACAGAACCTTTGTAGCACATCACAGTGGCTCACCTAGTCCAGCACCTTTCAAACTGACTTTGATCCACAAGAGTAAATGTATGTCACATTATAAACATGCATCTGCAAATAATAAGTTCCATGAAATGATACTTACCTCTAACCCGTGCAATGTCTGTTACCTTTCTTTTTTTTTGTCACCCTGTATCCTATTCGTCCCTCTTTTTTTAAAGATGATTGTGATTCATCAAGTTGATCCCACAACCCATTAATGGATGGTGACTTGAGGTCTAGCCCTGGCATGGTAATTAAGAGATTCACTCAGATTTTCACTGCTATTAGATCACTACACCTCTTTCTCTGGAATAGGGGAAAGTCCAAACATAGGCTCAGAATCCTCCTCAACATAGTGATCCAGGCTGCTACAACCAGTGCCTTGGGACGAGAATCAGAGACGAAACCTATTTATCACTATTCTTGATCTAACCCAAAGTAGTAATTTTACAAACAAAAAATGTTTCCTGCAGCTCTCCAGGAAAAACTGATTTGCCCAAGGTCACACAGCAAGATCTTTTGAGAGCCAGAGCTCCCGAGTACCCACAAAGCCACTTCAAAACATGAAGCATCATAAGAACATAGAAAAGACTGAAATTTCCACACAACCATGAAAAGTCAGCTTATATACATCTTGAAGTTCTTGTCACCCACCAAGGAGAGGATGTAAGGATTTGGGGGTCAGCAGAAACTCTATCTGAAACTGGAGGAGTTTTAAATTTTTTCTCAAATAAAACAGCCATTGATTGTTTATCTTCTAGGACCAGGGAGAGGTGAGCATTACACTGACTGGCCACCTTGGTACGCTCCTTCTACAAAAGCAAGAACCCCTGTTCAAATTCACCTTGGTGCAGGGCTCAAAGAATATGCCAACCCTTTTTGCAAGCTTGATTCAAAGTCAAGCTATAAAGCAGGCCCTTAAATTTCAAACCTTGTTAAAAGAAAAAAAAAAAAAACTCCTTAGGCAGAAAAGCAAAACATTAAGTAATAAGAGTCTCCACTGTGAAACTGAGCATAAATGATCTTTTACCAAAATAACTCAGACCATCATCAAATTACCACTCCTTAAGTCCAATTTGCCAGATCTTTTTGCCCTATAATATAACAGAATGTGATGAACAGACAGAGGTTCATAAAAATTAGCCCTTATATCCATTGCTGGTCATAATTTCATCTAAAAGACACAAGAGACACACAGCCCAGGTCAAATCTCAATCCAGAGGCACCAATAGAAACAAAAGGGAACTAGCTCCGCCCCCAACAGGACCATCATGCACTTCTACTTCCTTTACAACAAACATGATCAGAATAACCAATTCAGTAGGAGGCAAAAAAAAAAAAGTCTACTAAAACAGAAATGATCTTCAATTTCTAGCTATGGGTTACTTTTAAGCCATAGACAACAGAACAAAATTTCAGCAGAATAAGATGAAGAAATCTGAATTGTGTGTCAGGAGATTCCAGGTCACACAAAGGCATGAGCTGCAATATTTTTATCTCTTGTACCAGAAATAATCTGCTAGCTACAATTCTTTTTCTCAGATGCCCCTACCCTATCCCACCATCCCCAGCTCAGTCCTCTTCCATCATGGCTAAACACGGGCCTACTATCTCATGAGGCCTCCAGAGCCCCTTGGAAATCATAAAATCTTTGACTGTCCTAGGTATCGGCCTAAATAATTCAAAGGAAAAAAAATTTTAATTATGCTACTTACAAAAAAAAAAGAGCTCATTCCAAGTATGTCAGAATGTGGCCAGTCAGCCCTGAAGGATTTCATTGCTCAAAAAAAAAAAAAAAAAAAAAAAAAAAAAAAAAAAAAAAAAAAAAAAATTCCTCCCAAATGCAATGGCAAGGATGGGGAAGGTTGTCAAACCTGTGCCACTGTCAAACATATTTTACAGAATTAGTAACTACTTAAAAATCCAATTTCCATAAAACAAGGTGGGAAGCTAGGGACTAGGGCCACAAATTCTTCCAAGACCAGCTGGAGGCTGGTCCCAGGAGTCCGAATTCCCTCTTTCAGCACTGTGACCCACCATGAGCTCCCTACTGGAAGTCCCGCACAATCTCGCTCAGCAAATAATACCAATATACTCCTTTTGGACAGGAAAATCAGAACTTTCTAAAAAAAACCATTTTTTTGGCTCAAAATCCCCAGAAAATTCAATCCAGATTTTAATGTACCATAAATTAACCTTCTTCTTTGGATAGGAACCTTTTTTCCATCTGTCACAATTCAATTCAGTCAATATTTGTCTTCCGAAAAAAAATTTTTTTTCCTTTTCTGTTTCACCTTCATTTGATTCACTTTAAAAGCAAAAATGCCACATGAAATACTATTTGTACAGATGCTTTCATACTCCAAAGGCAAACACCTTTGGGTTTGGCTTTTGTTTGTATTGATTTTTTCCCCCTTTAAAAAAAATAAATTTTGCTGCTAGAATCAGCTGAGTTGGTGGTTTACCTCATTTCTCCAACTAAGTGTTCCACCATGTAAGGGGGCTAAGAATCAGAATTTTTATCTCTTTCCTCTTCTGTCTTTCTTCTTTTCTTAAATTGAGAAAATTTATGGGTTTTGGTTTGGTTTTTTCTTTTTTTCTTTTTTTTTTTTTCTTTTTCTTTTTTTTTTTTGGTCACAAATCTCCCAAAATGATCAAGGCTAATGGATTTTTTTCTCCCTTTGAAAAATCAAATTTTTTAAAAATACAGAATGTTAATAAATTACCAACCCCATACCACAATCAAAAAGGCCTGAAACCAATCTGGATTTTTAAAAAAATGATACATTTTTCAAATTGGAAGAATGAATAAGACAGAGAAAAGAAATTTTTTCCCCTTACCAAGGATTCCTTAATCCTTGTCTTCATCAATTGATTCAGTTGCATGTCATAAAAAATGGGCTTCTGTGAATCCACTGTTAGTTTTTTCATAATAATGTTAATTATGCATATCTTATTTTAATGGCGGTCTCTCATACAAATCTGTGAGCTACTCAATTTGTATAATATATGAATTTACATTTTTCCTACTGAATATTGCTCAAAAAATGTTCCTGACATTTTCTGGATAAAACAACAACAGAAAAGAAATGCATAGATCCTTCAGGAAACAAAATCAGAAAACAGTCTTAATTATTTCATCAAAACAAACAAACAAAAAAAAAACCCACACACACAAACCCCAACAAATCCAGAAAAAAGAAACACAGGATTTCTCTCTAACTTTTCCAGCTTCTGTTTTTTCTTCAGAATGTTAGGATTTAAATGCAATAAAATGTAAATGAAAAATTAAAAAAAAAACTACAATTTTTGGGTGTGTCCAAAGCCAACATTTTAGGTCTATTTTCTCTTTTAAATCCTTCTCTCTTGAAAACAAAATTACTTTAAATATTGCAAACAGGTAAAATTAGCCATTTTTGCCCGCTGAGCTAAACAAGTTCCAAATTACAATGAAGTGCAATTTCTAATTGCTTCATAAAGCCAATTCTCCCAGTTTTCTCTAAACTCAACAATTTCCGTCCTTTCCTCATTCTAATTAGTTTTTTTCTCAAACTAAAATGAGTTGAGTGGCTACACTGACTTTGCTTTTAAGAGGTTTTTTGCTTTTTCCCCTTCAAGAACTGAATTCATTCAAATTCATCTTAATTTTTATTTACATACTGTCTGGATTTGGCTTCGGAAATAAAAATTTTCTCCATGCTCCTGGCAAAGATCAAAGTGAAAATTTTCACCTCCAAAAAGAAAAAAAAAAGAATCCCTTTCCCTTCTATTACCTTATAAACTTCTGAAAAAATAAGAAATAAAAATATTTCTGTTCAATTTTAATTTATTTTTTTATTTACAAAATAGTATCCTCTAGGTGGCGTTGTTTTAATGGGAAAAAACTACCGTTTGAAGAAAAATTAGAAAAAAAAAAATTGAGAAAGGGAAATATGGCCTAAAAAAAAAAAGATTGTTGCAAAGATGGGGGGCCTGGAGGGAAAGCTCTCCCGAGGGGGGTCACTGGGCACTGCGATCGCAGAAAGGGTCAGGGGGAAATTGCAAATTTAGGGGGGAGGGGGGAGAGCTGGAAGGGGTTGCATTTTTGCAAAATGTGAATTGTCCAAACTGAAATGGCTGCTCTGTTCTCTAGCCGCTTTGTTTTCTGGGCTCCGGTCCGAGCCTGGGGCTGGAGGGGGCGCCGGGTGGGGAGCCGCGGAAAGGCACCCCTCGCCGCCCCCGCCCTCCCCACACCCCGCAGCGCTCGGGGGGGCTCTCCGGACCCCAACCCTCCAGTCTGCGCCCACAAAAAGCCCGCAAACGCGCCCGGGCACTTTGCATCCTGCAAAGCCGGCGCTGAAGTGGCGCAGCCCCGGGCCGGCCCCCGGGGTCCCCCGCGCGGTGCTGCCCCCGGCCCCCGTCGTACCTGCGGAGCCGCCGCGCCGCCCGGCTGGTTCATGGGTCCGTGCGGGAGGAGGCGGCCCCGGCGCGTCCTGCTCCTCCCGGGCCGGGCTGCTGGTGCGCGCACAATGCCAGTGCCGCCGCCGCCGCCGCCGCTGCCGCCGCCGCCGCCGCCGCTCCCTCCTCCGCCCGCCCCGCTCCGGCCGGGGGGGGCGGGGGCGCAGGGCGCGCGGGGTGGGGGGGCGCCGGCCCTCGCCCCCCACCCCCGGCCCGCCCGGCCGCCGCGCCGCCGCCCCCCCGCCCCCGCCCCCGGCCGCCCTCGCGGGGCCGCCGCCGCCCCTCGCGCCCCGCCGCCCCCGACCGGCCTCGCCGCACGGCCCGCGAGCCCCGGGCCTCGGCCTCGGCCTCCGAGCCTCACACAAAGCCGGCCGCCCCGGGCGCGCCCGCTGCCCGCCCCCCAAACTTTCCCGCGCCGCGCCCCGCGCCCCCACACCCGCCCCCCGGCTCCCCGCTGCCCTGCCCGGGTTCTGCGGCCCCTCAGAAATGTCATTCTCTGGTTGGGAAAAAAGTTTGGGGAGCCCGCGGTTGGCAGAATGCAAGGGGTTAATAGAAACTCCTTGCCCCCTACCCATACCCTTCCCCCAAAAAAAATCAGATTGGTGTTAAAAATAAAAGTTTTGCAAAGCGGGCCTTCTGGAGGCATCGGAAGGTTTACTGGGAATATTCCTAGTGCCCCTGCCACCCCCACCAAATTCCTGGGAAATAAAAGTTTGCAGAACTGGCCCTATGTCAGACAAGAAGGGTTACGGTGATTTTCTCTAGCCGCCCCCCACCTCAGCCCGGTTTTTAAATAGGAGTGGAGGTACTTGTATGTGTGGTGCCAGTGAAGCACTATTTCTACCTACTTTTGCCAAATTTTTAAAAATACACATTTTTTTTTTTAAGTTTGAAAAGGTGAAGAAGGGTCAGCCTCTCCTCCCATGGCCCCCAGATACAGAAAAGAAAAATTTGAGAAACTGCTTCTATGAGAACTAAAAGGTAAAGGAGGACATTTCTCTCCAACATTCTAAAAAAGCAACACTTTTTTAATTTGAGGAATTTGCCTCAAATTAAAATTAATTTGCCTCCATATGATTTAGAAAGGAAGGATTATAAGAAATTGTTTTCCACCCCGTCTTTTCCCCCAAAGCAGATTTTCTTTTTTGTTTAATTGAAAGTGCGAAGGCCCTACCCTGTAGTGAAGCGAGGATTACTGAATCTTTCCTGCATCTTGCTCGACTGATAGATTTTTGTAATAAAAAGTTGAAGAATTGCTCATCAATAAGATGACAGGTGAACCAAAATCTTTCTTTACTCCTTCCCAAGAGGAAACAATAAGGGTACTTTTAAAAATAAAAGCACCGGAAATTAAGAGTAGACGAATGTCTTTTCTCTGCCCCCACCTTAAAAAAATTTGTTTTAATTTAATGTTTAAAGAATTGGGTCAATATGAAACAGGAATGGTTATGGAATTTTTCCCGTACAACCTCCCTGAAGTTATTATTTTTTAACTATGTACCCACTTTCCCTGAAGAATTGATATGTGGGAATTTGGCCCTCCACGGGAGGAATGGAATTAACACAAGTCTCACCCTCCCTAACAAACACGGGCACACACACACAAGAAGTTAAAAGAATCTTCTAACTACTTCCTCCAAACCCCCAAAAGATGAAGATTAATTAAAAATAAAAAGTGGCCATTTCTCTTCCCACCAGCCTGGCAAGTATGTCCCTGGCAGAGGTTTGGCAGCCCCTGCCAAGGCTAGTGTGGATCAGGCATCAAGGGAGCCAGCAGCCTGCAGAGTCTGGCAGACTTGGACTCCTGGGAGCCCTGGGCATATGAGCTGCCAGGTAGCCCCCTGCCTGCCAGTCTGTCATGCACCAGGCAGCTGGAGGCCTTGGTGCCTGGAGAACTGCCCCAGGTTCAATGTCACTCTGGCTCCATCCCTGAATGACAGTTTCCCAGCACCTACCTGAAGACCAGGCTCTTTCCTCTGCCTAGGCCAAGCCTGCGTCCCCCCACTCCACTAGTAGAAAGGAACTGGCCCCCAAATAACATGGTCCACAGCTACAGGGTACCAAGGAAAACTCCAGCCCAGGAGTCAGGAAAACTTGATGGAGTACATATTCACCGAACACTCGCCATATGTCAATATGAAGATGACATGGTGGTCTGAGAGGGCAGACACACCATAAAGAAGACAGTGGCTTCCTTGGCTTCCAGCAGCCCTTCTCAAACTTGAGTGGGCCTCGGATCACCAAGAGGGCCTGTTCACAGACTGCCAGCCCCCACCCCGGAGTTTCCAATTCATTTGGTCTGGGTTAGGAACCAAGCAGGTGCACTTCTAGCAAGCTCCCCAGAGATGCTGATGCTATTAGTCTAAGAACTACCTTTGTAAAACCATTACAGTACACTCCCAAGAGCAACCTACAGAAGGAAGAGGAATAACTCATCCACACGTCACGGGGGATATGAAGATTCCAGCAGGAATGACACCCGGCTCAAAGGTGGCTAGAAGCGTCCTTCGCCTCAGGCTGTTAATCAGATGGCAGGGTCTTTCTACGGCAGGAATCCTTAGGATCTTTGGTTAGGTCCTCCATTAAATTCAAGGATGCACTAGCTGCCCCCTAAGCAAACATATCTACATGTGCATTCTGGGAAAGGAAATCTTTGATTTGCACCATTTTCTCAAAAGGGTTCAATGACCCCAACCTGGAATTAGCTGTAGCCTACCTCCAGAGACTTCTGGCCTGTGAAGTCTCATGGTCCTTCTCAGTCTTCTCTACCAGGAATCATTGCAAACTGTTTCTGAATCCTCACCACCAATGGCTCTGGGCCTTTTGTTAACACACCTGGACACAGAGTCCAAAGCTTTCAGCACCACCCCAGGGAGACACTTTCCCCAGGGGACCCAGCCCTGGAGAATGTGTCCCTTCTTCACTGTGTCCCTGGTGGGTCAGGAAGGGTATGCTAAGGGGCCAACAGCTCAGCTTGATGTCTTTCTGACAAAATTCAATTTATAAATAAAGCTACAAAGTTGGGTATGGTAGCACTTACCTGTAATCTTAGCACTTGGGAGACTGAGGCAGGAGGATCACTGGGAGTTCATGGCCAGCTTGCATAACATAGAAAGACCCTCTCAAAACAAATAAACAAAGCAAGCCACACATTTCCCAAACCACAGAAAAAGCTATGTAATCACCCAGAGTTGATCAATCCCTGTTTAGGGCATTAACTAAAGGTCGATTTGCAACAAGCAGAAATCATAAGAAACTTTCAGAGTGTCCTGAGGACCCGCCCAAGAAAGTGTCTAGGTACTGTGCAAGGTGGTTTGTAGTCCCATCAGATGCACCCTGGTCTTATCTTAGCCCTTTGTTTGCAGAGAGCAGTGATGCCAAGACCAGCATTGTGAAGAGACCCAAATCCATGTCACATGGAGAACTGTGAGGGAGGACTCTAACAAACACTAGAAGGGCTCTCTGGATGGGGCAGGAGAAGGTATGCAGACAGCCAGTATGTTTTGTATCAGCTCAGAGGGCAAGACATGATCAGAGATAAAACAGCCTCCATGACTTAGCATGACCAAGTGACCATTGAAAGGCCAACATGTGGTCCAGTACAGACCTACAAAGACTCTCCCATCTTTTGAGGGTCTACAGCTCCACTTGACATACCTGAATGATCAAATTCTGGAAACTCCTGCCATTTCCATGCCCAGCCCACTGCTTCCCAAACACTTGCAGATGTCGCAATTAAGAGCCCAGCCTATGGGTCAGCCCCACTCAAGCTTGGCACTGGACTCCACCTGCAAGATCTCAAGTAGATAGCTTCTCCTCACTCCTGTTTGCTTGTCTGTAAAATGGTGCTGCCACGTTGCCTGCCTCGCAGGTGCCCTGCAGACAAGTGAGGGACACTTGTGAAGTTTCTAGAAAGCACCTAGTACAGAGCGCTCCATGGTTAGTCAGTGGAATTCCCACCCTTGCCTTCCTACAGCTGTGGGCTCAACTCCTGGCTTAATGTCTGGGCCTTAGTTTCTGTCTCTGAAAAATATATCAGTTTATCAAGCCTCTTTTAGTTGTTATCAGGAGAAACAAATCATACTTCAAAAAAAAAAGAAAATAAATAAATAAAATAAAAATGTTATTTTGTTAAACTAGGGAGTAGATCATGGTACTCAAGGGCAGGAAATGAAAAGAAGCCCTCAAGAAGTTCAAAGCAAGAACCAGAAAAGTTACAGAAAGTGGGCTATTTCTTTCCATCACTCTGGACCACAGGTCTCTTGATATCTGGTCCTGAATTCTTTCTCTCATTCTTTCTCATCACTCCCACAACCAATACATGTGATCTCTGCCTCTCTGGGCATACAGTGAAAATGATCGACCACACCCCTCCTAGTACCAACAGATGCTGATTGGTGGCTCAGGAGAGGGAATGTGATTGACCAATCAGGTGACACCAGAGCAGATCATCTGAGGCCAAGGGGACAGGGTCCCATAATGCACCGGGCCTCGGAGTCACACCTGAGGGAAAGGGAGAGGTACGGTGCCCTCGGAGAGGATGTGCAGACTCCCTGAGGCCAGGGACATGAAGGTGCCTGGGGGTGGACACTTGGACACACTCTGAAACTGCCTCTCCTCCTCCTCCTGGCAGCTGATGACATTTGGGAAAACTGCATTGAAAATGCTGAGGTGACAGACAGATGTCAAGCTTGTGTTAGAGCAGAAGGGGTTGAGAGATGAAGCTGTCCCAGAAGAGACCTTTGGGTCCCAAACTGCCTGGGAGCTTAGCTCAAAGGTAATGAAAGGATTTTGGTAGAAGATACCTTTAATATGAAGCAGGAGGCTGTGAAGTGTGGAACCATCAAAGGTAAGGACTTTGCAAAAGCAGTGTCTTCTGTGAGCAGAGTGGATTTTTTAAACCTAAGGATATGACATCGTTGTCTCCAAGCCAGAGTTTTCATACCTGTTAAATGGGGCTAATAACATACATGCACATTTTACATGAGGGTTAAAAAAAACGATGAATGCAGCACATAGCAGGAATCCCAGACATTAGCAATGATGATGCTAATCATAACAATGATCTCAGTGGATTCATAAGCAAAAAAATCCATTGAGTTGAGCATGTTAGAAATGACACCTCAACCATGACCCCACCCAGTTATGCTCCTTGGTTCTGCCCATTAGCAGATGAGGAGAGCAAGTGCAGAAAGGGACAAAGTCATGATTCTTTCTCCAATGATCAGATGGACTGACAGCATCCGCCCCTTGACGGGATGAGCCCAGAACTGACAGCACTCACATAGAATTCCTGCCAGAAACACAAAACCCAAATCTAATCACAATGCATGTCAGATAAACCCAGATGGAGGGACAGGCTACAAAACAACTGGCCTGTAGTCTTCGCAAATATACATTCTGAGAGTCTGAAATTCTGCTTCCCAATGAAATGGACTAAATAAATACACAAGACAATTAAATGATCCTGGATGCTAAAGTGAACCTGGGTCACCTTTTTTTGTTGTTTTTGGCCCATGAATCAGAGTGGGGAAAAGTGATACAAAGGGTATTTGGGGGACAACTGGTGAAATTTGAATGCAGATGGTAGAATATTGAATAATAATTTAAAAAAGAATATTGAGTAATAGTATGTATTTGAGTTAATTTTGGAGGGGGGTACCAGGAATTGAACTCAGGACCTCACACTTGCCAGGCAGGCACTGTGCCACTAAGCTATATCCCCAGCCCCTTGAGTTAAATTTTAAGATTTTTATTAGGGCATGTTTGTAGTAAATAATGATTACATTCATCACAGGAGTTGGTACATGCACATAATACACCTTAATTCTCTTTTCATTCCCTTCCCCTCCCCCTTACTCCCTCTTTCCATCTCTTGGTCCTTTTCTCTTTTGCAAAAGATAGCTCTGTGTTGAATTTTTAAATTGATTGTTTTCATATTATGTAAGATGATGTTCTTGCTCTTAGAATGCTCATACTTTCAAATGAAATTTGCAAATGATTCAGGGAAAAGACAAAATAAATATATACACACATATACAGTGGTACCTCAGTTTACAAAATTAATTTGTTTTACAACTTGGGGTAAGATGGCTGCAGTTGTGTTCATCACCCAATGCCAAGTTTGTGAAGAGAAGCAAAATTTTGCCAAACACTTTTGTTTGTAAACCAAATTGTTTGCAGACAAAAGCATTCATGAACCAAAGTATTACTGTATGTGCATATATATATACAAATGTGTTTATGTGTGTATATTCCTATATACACATCCCTCTTTCCTTCATCTATATGAATGATAAAACAATGATATGTGACTGCATGTTAGCAATTGGTGAATTTTTTTTTTTTTTTGCTGCACCAGGGATTGAACTCACAACCTCGCATCTGTCAGTCAGGCACTTAAGTCACAGCCAAACTCCCGGCCCTAGCTTTTTGAGGCAGGGTCACACTGTGTAGCTCAGGCTGGCCTTGCACTCGTGTTGAAGCCCAACCCGGCCTCGAACTCACAACGCTCCTCCTACCTCAGCCTCCCAAGTGCTGGGATTAAAGGCGTGCGCCACCACGCCCGGCTAGCAATTGGTGAATTTAAATAAAGTGAATTTATACAAGAGTTCTTTGTACTATTCTTGCAACTCTTCTATAACTTTGAAATTATTTCAAAATAAAAAGTTAAGGCAAGTAAAATATCTAAAATGTTTGAAAAAGCTAGAAGCCTACATTGAAATTATTTTCATCACACTGAACTCTTCAGTGCCTGTTTGGGAAAATCTTTCTCTCTTTCTTCTTTCCTTTCTTTCTTCCTTCCTCTCTTTCTTCCTTTCTTCCTTCCTTTCTCTCTTTCTTCCTTCCTTCCTTCCTATCTTTTTTTCCTGCGGTACTGGGGATTGAATCCAGGGCCTTCACACTAAGCTACATTCCTGGCCCCGCTTTTTAAAAAAATTTTAAGACAGGCTTTCTCTGAGTCCCTAAGTTGCCCAGGCTGAATGTGAACTTGCCATCCTCCTGCCTCAGCCTCCCAGCGTGCTGAAACTACAAACAAGTGCCAGCATACCTGGCAATAGTAAAAAATGATTTTTCATTCGTTGATTAGTGGTTTGTCGATAGCAAAATTTGCTGATTTTTTTCGAAGAGCAAGAGGTTTTTTTGTGGCCATTACTTCTACCAAGTCCAATTTTTTCCTGGGTAAATTTTATGATCTCAATTTTGTCACACAGATTTAGAATTTTCCATCAATTTTTAGTCAATAACAGTATTTACTGTGTACGCCGTTGGTCTTTGTCAATTATTCCTACCAAGTAATTTTTTTTTTCAATTTTTACAATTGTAATGTTACCAGTAAGATGCAATTCTTCACAGGCTTTTTTTTAACCCTGTAAAATTAATTTTGCTTTATGTAGCTTGAGAGGGATTCTCCAGCCCCAACTGGCCATGTCAGTCACCTAGTTTTTTTGTTGTTGTTTCCTGGTACTGGGGATTGAACCCAGGGCCACACCACCACCAAACCATATTCCCAGTCCTTTTTATTTCATTTATGTATTTATTTTTTTAATTTTTTTTTTTTTTTTTTTTGAGAGAGGTTTTCTCTAAGTCACCCAGGCTGATCTGAAACTTGTGATCTTTCTGCCTCAGCCTCCTGAATCACTGGGATTACAGGCATGCACCCTTGACCTGAGAACCTGAGAGCTTTGAAAGTACAAGTTTCCAAGACTCTACCCACTTCTGAGGGAGTCTGAGTCGGGTGGGACTCGGATATCTGCATTTTTAACAGCCCCCCACTTCTCATGTTCTGCAGTAGACACTAGCAATCCCTTGGCATGATTACCATCTTGTCTTGTATTATTGATTATCTTAAATCCTTCAGGCCTTGCTATCCTCACTATTTTAGCAGTCTTTCCCCAGCTTAATATTGAGGTCACTGAGGTAAGGGACCAAACTAATGATTTCTATATGGCCAGCATAGCCCATTACATAAATTAAGTTAGCAGGGGAAATATATTGGCTGATTAATTGGTGGCTCAACCCAAACCTTGAATATCATATCAAAAGAAAGGAACTTCATTTGCTAAATTGTGATAAAATACATATAACATAAAATTTATCATTTTAAGCATTTTATTTTATTTTTTTATTATTTTTTTTTCCTGTGGCACCGGGGATTGAGCTCACAACCTCGCGCCTGCCTGACAGATGCGTAAGCCGCTGAGCCAAACTCCCGGCCCTAGTTTTTTGAGGCAGGGTCGCACTGTGTAGCTCAGGCCGGCCTTGCGCTCGCGTTGTAGCCCAAGCCGGCCTCGAACTCACAACGCTCCTCCTACCTCAGCCTCCTGAGTGCTGGGATTAAAGGCATGCGCCACCATGCCCGGCTCATTTTAAGCATTTTAAGTATACAGGTCAGCAATATTAAATACATATATGTTATGGAACCATCATCACTATTCAGCACTAGAATTTTTGTATCATCTCAACTGAAACTTGGCATCCATTGCATACTGAGTCCTCACTACCTCCTACCAACTGTTATGGTGTAGATCAAGGCTGTCCCCCCGAAATCTCCTGCACACAGAGGCTAGGCTTATGGAAAGTGATTGGATTATGGGGCACTACAGCTGACTCTCTGTTAGGAAGTGGGGTCTGGTCAGAAGTCGAGGGGCACTAGCACTTACCTGGAAGGGAGCTCTCCCTCCCCGGTTCCCCACTTAGCTCTCTGTTTTCTGACTACCATGATGTGAGCAACTTTCCTCCCCTATACCTCTCTGCTGTGCCATTTTCTACCTTGGAGCCAGCCAACCATGGACAGGTGAGCCAAAATAAGTCTCTTCTTTAAGTCACAGATGTTGTGTAGGTGTCCCAGTGACCAGAAAGTGACTAAGACACAGCCCCTCCTGATGAGCACCATTCCGTTTTCTGACTCTGTGCATTAGACTATTCAAGATAACCCATACAAATGGAATTGTACCACGTTTGCTAGTTTGTGTCTGACTTATTTCACTAGCAGACTGTCTTCAAGATTCTTTCATACTATATAAGAATTGCATTTATTCTTAAGACTGAACAATATTCTATTGTATGGACATACCACATGCTGTTTTTCCATTCATCCAATAATAGATGCTTGGGTTTTTCCACCTTATAAACCAAGTGGTAAATCTATTTTTAATTTTTTTGGTGACTCATCATATCACAGTATTCTATATGGTAGCTGAAGAAGAAAAAAAATTTACAAATTTAAAACCTGCTTTAGTAAAGGCAGAATGATGATTAATCTTTTCTGAATTTTATCCGGAGTCTATTGAGAAACAAAATCTATGCATCTATAATTAACAAACTCAGAGAATCAAGAGAAGTTACGCTCTCTATTTGTTCCATGGGAAATTGATAGCATTAAAGGCCCTAATTCTCCATACTTCCTTGAATCTATCCCTCTTTGCCAGTGACTTTGTAGTTATTACTAAAAAGATGGAGTCTGTTTCCCTATCCCTGGAGTCTGAGCATAGATATGTGATTTGCTTTGGCCAGGGGTTTAGTAAATTTCACACCAACAGAGCTTTGAAAAGTGCTTATGTGGGTAAATTTGCAATTCTCCTACACATATGACTTTGGCATGAGCACATACCCAAGGTGGTTTTCTAGAAGAATAGAGGAGAAAGATGAAGCATATCAGTTACTCCAGCTTCTCAGCAGATGTGTAAGCACCCAGCAAACAACCAGTCACCCTCCATGGGTGAGAGTACTTGGAGGAGACCAGCAAGGTCATCCAGATTCTTCCAGCATGCAGGCTTGTGAGCTAAATAAATGCTCACTGTTTTGTGGGACTGAGTTCTGGGGCCGTTTGTTACACAGTATCACTGTGGTGACAGATAACTGTTACAAGCACCTTCCTCCTCTGCCAATCTGCTAAAGTTTCTGTATCTGTGGAAGAGTAAGGAGTCAGCCAATTTGACTGACTTCATAGAGCTGTCTTGAGAAATGACAGAATTGGACAGCTCTAGCATTGCCAGTTACAACCTCAAGGCCTATTTCTCAATTCCACCCCAAGGCTCCCCTCCTTTAGTTTACTGAGAACAACGGTGGAAGGAGACATGTGTTCTCTGGTCTCTGTTTCCTCTCACTTCAGTAACAGAATCTCTTTTTTATTTTTGCAGTACTGGAGATTGAACCCTGAGCCTTCTCACTGATCTACATCCCCTGCCACTTAAAAAAAATTTTTTTTAATTTTAAAACAAGAGTCTTAGCCGGGCATGGTGGCACACGCCTTTAATCCCAGCACTTGGGAGGCTGAGGTAGGAGGAGCATTGTGAGTTCGAGGCCAGCCTGGGCTACAACACGAGCGCAAGGCCGGCCTGAGCTACATAGTGCGACCCTGCCTCAAAAAACCAGGGCTGGGAGTTTGGTTCAGTGACTTAAGCGCCTGTCTGGCAGGTGTGAGGCTGTGAGTTCGATCCCAGGTGCCGAAAAAAAAAAAAAAAAAAAAAGTCTTGCTAAATCACTAATTGCCCAGGCTTGGATTGAGCTTGCAATCTCCCTGCCTCAGTCTCCCAAAGTGTCTGGATTATAGGTATGGACCACCACACTTGGCTCAATTTTTCCTAAAGAACATATCCTATGGCATGCTCTGGGTGGAGTTATTCTACCCCTAAGCCATTAACCAGTCACCCAGCCCTGGTCAATCAGTATATTCCACCGCCTTGACCTCAAATTGATTCAAGGTTTATGTGACAGGCCAAACCAATGAGGTTTTGATTCAAGTTTGAAAGGAAAGTTTTCCGATGAGATTACTGAGACGGAAGATATAAAGTCTACATGAACCAAAAGATAGCTTATGAAAAAGTTTGCCTGAATATACGTTACACAGAGGTAAAATAAGAAGAAACAGTCTTGATAAGATTAAAAACCCCTCCATTCAGTCAGGGCTGAAACTATGCTTCTCTTGAATTCTTAGTTATGTGAGCCAATAAATATTTTGTTTGTTTTGTTTCATTAGTGCAGTTGGGAAAGGATTTTGTCCCTTGGAACTGAACAGTGACTTGTCCTGTGTCTTCCTGGGTCCCCTTCCTGACTGCATGTTCCTGATCATAACAGGCTCCTTCAGAGTGCTTTAGCCCTGCTGTGGTGAAGAGTCACTGTACTTCACACTGCTCGACACCCCTGGAGCTCCCAGGCAAGGGTCACATGACAGCGTGACACCTCCTCCATGCAGGATCCTGGGAGATGGTGGCAGGTCTGGGGCATCCACACAACTTAGTTTGCCCTAGACAGTTCTGGTTTATGCCTGTTGTCCTAGTGTGATTACTAATAATGCTCCCTTTCACTGCAGATAATGAATTATATGATCACTTTAGCAGGCCATACTTCCTTTCCTGTCACACTGCTTTACCCTCCACCTCACCCACATAGAACTGAAGCTTAGTCCTAGGTTGGGACAGGTGAGGTGTCTGACATCACAGGCAGGCAGAGCCCGCAGGTGGTCGCAATGACATCTCCCATCCTGCCCGCTCTTCTGCGGGATGGGCTTTGGCTGTCTTTTTATGAGGTGGAGTCTAACTCTTCTCTCATCCAGGTTGGGTGAGTTTGTGACTGTTTCCACAGACAGACCACTGTGGAAGTAGTGGACAGTGGCTTCCTGGACTGAGGCGTGACAGTCTGGCTTTCACTGTATGCACCAGAATGTTTGTGCTTGGAACTCTGAGCTATCCTATAGGAAGCCTGACTTTCCTGAGGCAGCTGTGTCATGAGGAAGGTAAACCGTATTGACAGACTTTATGTAGTTCCTCTGATAGGCAGTCAGGGCAAACAGACTCTAAGATGGCCCCTGGGGTTCACACCCTCCCACAATCCCCTCCTCCTGAGTGAGGATGAGACTCTAACTTGCTCCTCAGTAGTGGAACACTGTGAAGATGGGGGAATGTACACCTATAAAGATATTACATGCTATTATAATGCCTGTCTAGATAGTGGGCTCTCTGCCTTGCCACCTTTGGTGTAGCAAGTTGACATGTATGGGAGTCCCTTATGGCAGGGGTCGGAGGACAGCCTCTGACTGGCAGTCAACCAGAGAACTTAACCTCAGTCCAACAACCCAATAGGATCTGGATCCCATAGACAGCCATGCAAGTGAGTTTAGGCACAGAGTCTTCAGGAGCTGAGTCTTCAGCAAAACACTATCCCTGGATTGGAACTCATGAGCAGACCCCTGGCCCACAGAAATCACAAGGTCATACATGTGTGTTACTCTTAACTGTTAAGTTTGTGATCATTCGTTACACAGCAGTAGATAAAACTAATTCATTGTCCTAGTCTTTGAATCCCCTGTGTGTATGAAGACTGAAGAGCCTCAGAAGATTCCAGTCCCCAGCTTTGGACTCACCTCCTACCTTTGAGTCCTCCACGCTGGTCCCAGACAGTGTGGGGCAAAGATACCTGCTTCTTCCAAACCTCCTCCAAATTCCTGACCACAGAATCTAGAGAGTAATCAAACGGTAGCTCTTCAAAGCCTCTGCGTGTGGATAGTTTTTAACACAGCCATAAAGAATGGAACAGAAGGTCTTATTGTAAAACTGTACATCAAATAAAACTTTCCAGAGCTCCATGACAGAAATTAATTCCCAGTTGCTAATGTCACTGCGGGGTCTTCATGTCCTTCTTGTTCTTTAAGGGTGGCTCTCTGCAAAGAGTTTCCACCAATCCATTGTCAACTCCTATGTTGAGGGTGTGGTCCTGCTCTAAGCTGCCAGCAATAGTAATTTCCTTGGCAACATATATTATGACCCAGTTATGACATCACTGCTTATAAAGAGCTGATTAAATTCTATACAAGGGTCACTCCACTTCCTCTTCTTTGGATGGATGGGGATGGTTTTGTTCTTTCAGTTTTACAAGTTCAAATCTCTTTAACTTCTGTGTTTTGAAAGGCTCTGATTAATGACCTACATGTACTGCGAAGAATGAGAGGAGGGATGGAGAAGGAAAAGGATGGTTGGAGGACTCGGCAAGAGGATGAGGTGAGGGTCTTATCCAAATCACAATGCCTTTTCGTTTTTCTACATGAGATATGACAGACTTTTATTCAGCACAGTAGATTCTTGTGCACACATATACAGGTGTAAACACACATGTACACACGCATGTGTACATACACACACCCTTTTGCCTCCTTCTGCCTTCCTTACCAGAGCAGGACCACAAGTATTTGACCTGTGAACTTCATTTAAAAATAGTATGGTTGCCAAATGTAGTGGTGCATGGCTGTAATCCCACCAATCTGTGAGGCCGAGACAGGAGGATTGCAAGTTCATGAAAAGCCTGAGCAAATTAGCAAGACCCTGTCTCAAAACTGAATTTTTAAAAAAGTCCTGGGATTATAGCTCAGTGGTAGAACACTTGCCAAGTTTACACGAGGCCCTGGGTTCAAGTACCATAAACAGCAATAATAATAATAATAATAATAATAATATAAAAGCATGGTTTTGAAAAGTCTTCAGAGAAAGAGACACTCTCAGTGGAGTTTTGCAAGTAGTTGAGGATTTCCTCTATATGCACTAAAACTTGTATTTTAGTAATTTAAATGGAAGTTTTTTTTTTTTTTTTTGCGGCACCGGGGATTGAACTCACAACCTCGTGCCTGCCAGGGCAGGCGCTTAAGGCACTGAGCCAAACTCCCGGCCCTGGTTTTTGAGGCAGGGTCGCACTATGTAGCTCGGGCCAGCCTTGCGCTCGCATTGTAGCCCAAGCCGGCCTCGAACCCACAACGCTCCGCCTACCTCAGCCTCCCGAGTGCTGGGATTAAAGGCATGCGCCACCACGCCCAGCTAAATGGAAGTATTTCTAAAACAACAGGTGACATCATTCCTCCTGCCCTTCTTGAAATCTCACATTAACCCTTGCTCCAAAATCTATTAAGAGGCTTTAACTGAGTACAGGACATTCACTACATGGAATGAGTTTTCAAAAGGATAGCATTTTTCTCCAGATTATTAATAGCTGATTTTTAAGAGCTGAGTATGTTTCTTCAGTTCTTCAGAAGACAATGTTTGATTCTATGAAATGAAAAACAGCCCTTCCATGATGCAAATATATCCTTCCTACAAAGACGGTGTAATCCACACATCCGCCAGGCTCTACCAGCCTGTGTGTCTCAATGAGGTCACTCTTTCTTTCTTTCTTTCTTTCTTTCTTTCTTTCTTTCTTTCTTTCTTTCTTTCTTTCTTTCTTTCTTTAACAAATACTTACCAAGGAGTTGCAGTGAGCTATTTTAATTGCATTAAAATCACTTGATTTTTGACAAGAATACCAAGGACACACAAAGGAGAAAGGATTGTCTCTTCAAAAATGGTATTGGGAAAATAGGATAGCTAGATGCAGGAGAGTGAAATTAGACCCTGATCTCATATCATGCACAAAAATCAATTCAAAATTGAACAAACATTTAAGCACAGAAAGAAAATTGCAAAACTACTAGAAGAAAATCAGGGGAAAGCTCCATGATATTGATCTGGTGATGATTTTTTCAGATAAGATTCCAAAAGCGCAGGCAACAAAAGCAAAACCAGACAAATGGGGTTTCATCAGGCTAAAAAGTTCTGCACAGTAAAGAAAATAACCAACAGAGTGAAGAGATAATCTATGGAATGGCAGGAAGTATTGCAAACTATAATATGATAAGAAATTAATACTTCAGATATATAATGAACTCAAACATCTCAATAGCAAGAAAGCAACCCACTTCGAAAAACAGGTAAGGATCCTGAATAGACATTTCTCTAGAGAAAACGTACGATCAACCAATGTAGGATAAGATGTTCAATATCAGTCATCAGGGAAATGCAAACCAAAACCGTTAAGTTAGATGACTTCACAATTCTTAGAATGGCTATTATCAAAAGTTGAAGAATAACAAGTGACAACAATAATGTGGGAAAAAAGATTTGGGAGTGATGGTGCACACCTGTTACTCCAGTATCCTGGGAGGCTGAGGCAGAAAAAGCTCAATTTCAAGTCTAACTGAGGCATTTCAGCAACTTAACAAGACCGCATTTCAAAACTAAAAATAAAAAGAACTGGGGATGTAGGGGTTCAATCCCCAATGCCACCAATAAAATTAAATTAAATTAAATTAAATTTAATTTAATTTAAAAATTGGAGAAAAGGGAACGCTTGCACACTGTTAATAGGAGAGTAAATTAGTTCAATCTTTATGGAAATCAGTGTGGAGACTCCTTAAAAATTAAAGCCAGAACCACCATATGATACAGCAATCTCACTACTGGGTATAAACCCAAAGGAAATAAGTGCATCAAAGAGATATCTATATTTCTGTGTTCATTGCAGCTTTATCATGATACCCAAGATATGAGTTCAACCCAAGTATATATCAGTGGATGAAGCATAAAGAAAATGAGGTGCATATCCCTAAAGGAACACAATTTGGCCCTTACCAAGGGCATCCTGTCACTAGTGACAACATGGAGGACTTTAAGCTAAGAGAAATATGCTATGCATGGCAAAGCAAATATTGCATGATTTGATTTCCGTGTGGAAGCTATCAAAAGAGAAACCCATAGAAACAAGGTAGAGTGGTGGATACCGGGGGCTTATGAGGGAAATCAGGGAGATGTTGGTTAAAGGATACAAAAATTCAATTAGGAGGAATAAGTTCATGAGATCTATTTTACAACATGGTGACTACGGTTAATAACGATCTGTTATATAGTGCTTCTAAGTGTTTTTCTAGGTTAGTAGGATGGACTTATGAGGAAATGCATGTTAATTAGCTTGATTTAGTCATTTTCAGATGTAGACACTTTTCAGAACACTATATTGTACGCCATAAATATACACAATTTTTATTTGTCATTTTAAAATGTTAATGCCTATTTTAAAAACTATTAATCCTCATAACAACTTTACAAGGAAGGTATAGTTTATTATCTTCTCTGTTTTACAAGTGAGAAAATTGAGGCACAAAGAGATGAAGGAACCACCCAAGAACACTGGCTCATTAATGGATCTGGGTTTTGAAGCCAGGAGTCTGACTCTAGAGCTTCTGTTCACATTTGCTTGGCTACGCTGAATCTCGCTGATACAATACAGACACTCTATCCCATTGTAGACGTGCTGGAGCCTCCCTCTTTTCACTGATTACCACCATTACCAGAGTCCATAGGAGACATTCTACATGGGCTCAGTGTTCTCTTAGATCAGTGATGGTGAACTCTTTAGAGACCCAGTGCTCGCACTGCAACCCAAAACCCACTTATTTATTGCACAGAGCTAATACAGACATTAAACCTGAATGCTGAAGTTTTAGTTTAGCAAAAACAACTGTTATCTGATGCTCAGCAGCTGGAACGACTTGGCTTGCAAGTCCATGGAGAGGGCTCTGTGTGCTGTGGCAGCACCCACACCACAGGTTTGCTACTACTGCCTTAGATTCTGCTCCTAGGGGCCAGGGCTGCCACTATTTGTATGCTACCCACTGTCTACTACCAAAGCAATGCTGTATAACAAACATTTCCACATTGTAGTGGCTTCAAACAATAAGAGTGGATTTTAATTCCCGAATTTGCAGGCCAGTTGAAAGTTTCTCCCCTTCTTGGCTGGGCTTGGTTGCATGTCTGGGGCTGGCTGACTCTTGGGAGATCTGTACTGGCTGAGACAAGTAGGGCTACGTGATTCTGGGTCACATGTCTCTCATCCAGGCATACTCACTTGGTAGAGGCAGAAGAAAAAAGCAGAAGAGTCCAGCTATGCAAGCATTCTGCAAGCCTCTGTTTAAATCATATTTGTTAGTATCCCATTGGCTAAAGAAAGTCATAAAGCTGGACCCAGAGTCAGATTGGCAGGATGGGGTTATTAGTCACTTTCCCATCACTTGGACAAAATACCCAACACCCACAACTTAAATGAGGAGAGGTTTACTGACTCACACTTTTCAGAGGATTGAATTCATGGTTGATTAGCTCCAAGGTAGAAAGAGGATGGCAGAGGGGTATGGTGGAAGAAAGGTGTACAACTCATGCAGCCAGGAAGCAGAGAGATAAGGAGGCGCCAGGGACAATGTTCTTTCAGGTCACACCCTTCAGTGACCCTCCACGCAGGCCCTGCCTCCCACTAGCACATTCAGCTATGAACTCATCAATACATTAATTCACTGATGAATGCAGAGCCCCTAAGAGCCAATCACCTTCCAAAGGCCCCACCTCTGAATGCATGAGACTTTAGGGGAATATTTTAGATCTAAACCAC
>RJWM01009011.1:0-70003 GCA_004363535.1 Dasyprocta punctata
AGCTTCACCTCACCCCAAAAACCCCTCTTCCTGCCATTCAACCTCAGTGTCTCTTTCTGTGGGTGTGGATGGCAGCTGGAGCTAAGGTATTTTTTCATGGCCAATTGGGCATGGTGTAAAAGCAGTCAAAAGCACCTGCCACGTTAAGAGTGAGTCACAGATGTGTTGATGAGAGGGAAGGCAGTTCCAAGTCTGGCAGAACTCCAATCAGAATACAACTTCTGGAATGATTCTTAAGTTGCCACTTATGTTGTCTCTATCACCTTGCTATGGGTGCCAAAACAAAATGCCACAGACTGGATACCTTTCAACAAGGGCCACTGATTTTCTCACAGTTATGGAAGCAGGAAACCCAGGACCAAGAAGCTGGCAAGTTTGGTCTTACCAGAGGCTTCAGTCTTTGGCTCACAGATGGCCACCTTCTCACTGTGTCCTCACATGGCTTTTGTCTCTCCTTCTTCTAAGGATGGCAGTCATACAGGATGAGTGTCTACCTCAATGCCTTCATAGTTCCCATCTTCCTTAAAAACTTTGTCTCCAAGTACAGCTACACTCTGAGGTAGTGGGGGGTTAAGATTTCAACACATGTATTTGGGGGAACACAATTCAGCCCATGATTAAACAGTGTCCTCCATGGAAGCCCTTAATTTAATACAGCAATAGAATCCCAAGGTCTAGCACTCACGGAGTGGTCACCAGGCTCCAGCAATGGTCCCAAGTGTCACAGCTCTCTAAAGTGTCTCACAATACTCACTGGAGTCAGCACCTTTCACAAAAGAGAAACTGAGTCACAGAGGCTGAAAACCTATCCCAAGTCACAGATCTGCTAGACAGAAAGCCTGTGCTAGAATCCAGGTGGTCTGCACTATTTAAGCCTTGTGCCTCAAGAGCCCATGTGTGTGGCCATTTCTCTAGACAGTCCTGTATCCCAGGCTGTAAAGACACAGCTGCAGATGATGACAGATGGGGCTGTCCAAGAAGAACCAACTGCTGATTAATGAAGACCATGTAACTATGGGCACCATTCTTGGATATAGTCCCTATCTATAAATAAAAGATACCAAAATATTCACTTGTTTTTCCCAAAAGCTCATGATTCCACAGAATATATTCCACGTACCTCTTATCACATAGTGCTTAAGTCTGTGGGCACTAGGATCTCACTGTCTGGCTTTAAAACATAAGCTCTGTCACCACTAACTGTGCAGCTCTGGGGAAGTGTCACAGCCTCTGTAGTCCTCATCTATAAGATGAGGATGATCAAAGGACTCATCATGAAGGCTGAGGATAACAACCCATGTAAAAGGTCAGCAGATTGCCTAGCACCTGTTCAGCTCTGGGCACATGCTACATGTCACTATCACTATTCTGCCTGTTACTTTTTAAAATGACCATCTGTGCCAAAAGTAGTTGCTTCATCAACATTTGATGGAGCTCAATTTTGTCACATGTCATAATGCAAAAGAATATCTTCTTGAAGAATACACAAACCTCCCTTAAACGAGCTCCTTGGGATATAATACCTATTCATTTTTCATTTGTGCTTCTAAGTGCCAAACACAGTCAAGTTTTTCAGAAACTTCTTTTATAGCTTTAAACATTGCAGTATTAGAGGGCCCCAGAACACACAAATAATTTATCTACTTAACAATGGATATAATAAAATCAAGCCAATATGATAAATTTCTTTCTAGGGGAATGAGAATTCTAGCATGAACACCAAGAGCCAAAAGAATCATCAAACTCATTCCTGAAATGAAAGTTTTATGATTTATACTCAATTTTCTCATAGGTAAGTACAATGGTAATTATGCATTGCTAGGAGAATCAAGAAGGCAGTTATCAAACATTTTATAAATACTAAAACCAGACTTGATGAAATTCTTTAATAAATACACTTTATCACTGCTTTTGTCAAAGGTGATCAGATGGGGCTTGCAAGCCTGAGAAATTATAAGTTCTTTGGAAGATTCTTATCAATAATCAGGCATGGAAATATATTTAAATAGCTAAATAGCTATACAATTAAAGAAACCATTATATTTACTATATCTGCAATGTCAAGCCTATATCCAAGTTGTTTGCCTCAAAGGATGACTCTTAAGAGACACAAGTGAATAATCTGGCTCAAAAGTCTGGAGAAGGGCCCAGAAATCTGGTTTTTTGTTTATTAATTGTAGCAATGGGGATTGAACACAGGGCATTTAAACTGAGCTACAACCCTAGACCTTTTTATTTTTTTTAAGTTTGAGATTGCCAGGGATGATAACAACTTGTGATCCTCTTGCCTCAGCCTCTCAGAGTGCAGGAATTACAGGCTTCTGCCACCACATGCAGCTAGGAATCTGTATTTTTAACTGTGAAGTGAGTCCTTACTTCATATAAATGTGAGTCTCTGTCCATGGTTCCAGATCGAAGAAAGAAAACAAAACTCCAAATGAAGCTTATTGGAAACCTCTATTACAGTTTTTTGCTTTGTCCATCACTTAGCAAACACTTACCATGTTATTGCATATTCTAGTATGTAGCTCTACTTTGACACTGCTTAAAAAAACACTTAAGCATATGTTGGGCTCAGTCATAAGACATTCCTGCTAACACACCTCTTACATTTAGATTACTATTCCAATGGCAAAAGCTCAACCATGGTGCTTACAGCATGATTTACAAGAGAGAATCACAGTCGATGAAAAACAATAAATCCCATGGAGATCTGAAAACCAAGGGCAGTTCATTTATGCAGATGTTCACAACCATTTCAGAGAGTCTCTATAGGCTTGCATGAGAGAGATGGCTAATTCTCTGTATCGCATTACCAGGATGATACAGTCCATTTGGGGCTCATTTAGAAAGCAGATTCCAAACTAGATAATAAGCTCACCTCATGCAGGGAAAGTGGAAGATGCACAAACTCCCTCTCTAAATGAATGCAGAAAAGAATGGGAAACTAAACCCTTCCCGGGTGGCATGGTTAATTAATATTATAAGGTAAGGAAACAATTAAAGATAGGTAACAGAATAGGAGAGATCAAAGCAAACCTTCAGAGAAATAACAAGGGCCCCTTCCAGCAGCAATTACATAGATTGGGAACCAGCTCCACAGGTTATGGCACGATGTTTCAAACACCTGTAGTTTGACTAGGTCAAACTTTAGTTTGGTTGCAAACTTTTGATTTATAAGTGTCAGAACTGAAGACATTCTTGTTAATGGAATAGAACAAAGAAGAGGTTAATAGATGGACAGGCTCTTCCACAAGGTTTTGTTTTCGGTTTCCTGTTCAGCACCATGGACAGCAACCTCGCCCATCTATGAAGTATGTTGACTCCTTTTGGAGGCAGCAAAGAGATTCAATGGGTGGGTTGAAAATGAAATAGTGAACAGACAGAGAAATGCAGAAAAGGTTTAAAAACAGGGGCCAATATATTTCTTTAATACCTACCGTACCCACCATCTGCCCGTCCCCACCAGCAGTTACCTATACTGTTAGTCAGGGGGGGTTATATTTATTACAAACAAGACTCTCAATCAAGATTACACAGAACACCTCTTCCCCATAAAGAAAACATTACAAAGAAGAGAGATTGCCTTCACAGCTTAGTAGCCAAAATTCTTTGATTTTTTTTATCACATAGTGAATATAGCTGCATATAAATCAGTTAAACTAAGAACCTCATAGTCAATCACATAACATTTCTTAACTATCTAATGTACTAGGTGAGCAGCACATGGGGTGTGGTCCTTGGCATTAACATCGATCAGTGAACCTGGATCATGCAGGCAGAAATGGGATTCTGTGAAGATACAGAAATCTTTCTCTTTTTTTTCCCTAAGAATATCTATTAAAGGAAGAGTAGACTCATACACTAGATTGAAGAAACTAGTAGACCCAGTGAGGTCATAATGATGGAAATACAGTAACATCATGTAAATATTCTGTGGCTTCCTCCCACCACTTTAATTCCTTCAAAAGAAAGAAGAGTTCCGTAACCCAGAACGCAAGTGTGATGCAGACAGGTGTTGTGTCTGAATGGCTCTGCACTTTTCCCAGTGCCTGCATGATGCCCTGTGCTTGGTAGGTCCTCAGTAACTATGTGCTGAGTCAGTCAGCAGTGCTCCTGATAGACACCCCTTCACAGTGAAGTGATTCTCTCCCTTTCACCTGTTATCTTGAAGCAGAAATCCTGACCTAACTGCAGCCATGTTGTTAAATAAAGTTGCAGTCATTCTGTTCTCTGCCACTGAACTCAGCTAAACTAAGATTTGTCATCAGATTGAAACTTCCATGAATGTGCTAAAAAAAACAGCTTGTTCCATGCAATTATGCTCATCACCATTCTCATCACAAGATACCCAATGCACCACATCCTTCAGCAACAGCTTATCTTGTTCTTGTAACTTCGGTTCACCGACTTATAAAAAGACAAACTTTCTGCAAACCTAACCTCAGACTTCGGAGATTACTCCTCTGGGGTCTGCTAGCAACAATAAACTTTCCTTTCTTCTCATGAGCTCCTGGTTACTGTTGATTCCATTTTTCCTGCAACAACCTTACATGAAATGCCCTGCTCCTAGCTAAAGCCAGTCACTCCATCCAGTTATGCCCCCCACACCCCCACCTCCTGCCTACTCAAAGAAAAAGAACTGCTGTTTTCTCTGCTGGATCATCATACTTTCCTTCTGGACTACATGGGATATATATATATATATATATATATATATATATATATATGTACTTTTTTTGTACCAGGGATCGAGCTCACAACCTTGCACCACTGAGCTAAATCCCCAGGTATTGGCCACCTTTTAAAAAATGTTTTCTTGACCTCACTTCCCCTCCTGAATGTTGCCTTCTCTCCTTCCCTTTAAAACAAAACTTGAAAACTTGAAATGTGCTCTCTTTAAGCCTTCCAATATCTTGCTGTATTTATTCCTTACTTGTTTCCCATAGCTCTCAGAATTTTCCAAAAGATAGTATAATCTACTCAATTCTTGTATTCTCTTTATTGTCATGGAATGTAAGACCTTCAATGGCAGTGACCTGGTCTTTCTAGTTCACTGTGATTTCTAGATGGTCTTGATCTGTCTTTGGCATACAGAAGACAGTTGATAACTCTCCAATCCATGAATGTGTAAGCAGTTCCAAAATTTTGTTTTAAACAGACCTCTCCATAATAACACCTATCAAATAACCTAAAAACTACTTTGAAAGTTGGTATTAGAATAACATTAGCATTTTATTTGCACACTAAGTTAATTTTTGATATAAGAGAATTACCACAGAGTCAAAAATTAAGACTACTTCTAGGTAAAATTTACTTCTAGACATACAGACACATACTAATTCTCTTACTGGGTGCTTAATGAATTTAAACATTAATAGAAACCCAGTGTAAATTCAGGGAACGAATCTCACAATTCTCTCAGAAGTAATTTACTGATATGAATGAAATGTATTAATTTATATATAATATAAAGATAATTAATATACTTTGTAATAAAAGTATTTTCATATCAGAAAAAAAGAGCAAACTTTCTCCAAAACTTAATAGAGTACCTTAAAAATGTTAAAAACTATGAAGCAGAGACCATAATTGAGATTCCGGGATAAGAAAAACATTGATAAAAATATGTAAATTTGTAGAAGTATGTAAGGTTCTCTGAAGACTGAAAATACTGTATAGGCCAGCAAATGTTTATGGCACATCTTCAAACATTTAGGGCAGCTTTAGGTTAGAATTGGGCCCAGGGAATGTCAGACCCCCAATCAAGGCAAGAATTAGGACTAAAGTAGTGGACTAAAATAGCAGTATAAGGAACTTTAATATTTAACGAATAAGGAAGTACACTGTGCAAAACAAATAGTGACTATGGGGGCAAATTGGAATATATACAGGGACAAGGAGGCATACAATGATCTAGAATTATAGTAAGTGTTTAAATTTTTAAAAATCTATTATAGTAAAAGACACATTGCTGTGAATCCCCTTCAAAATATTCACCTCCTGCTTTGAACATACTGATCCCACTATTCTCGCCATTTTCTGAAGCAGTTCTGGAAGTTCTCCTTCGTGACTGTTCTGTATCAAAATGTATGTGTGGAGTCAGATGTATCTTTTTAATAGCAAAAATTATTAGTGGGGAGATTTCTAGTAAAGTGCAAACCTCTGTGTGTCACCTCTTGCCTTACTGTACCTCATTAAAGGAAAGAAAATGTTCATGCTGCTGTCTTATACTACAGACCAGTCATCCTCTGTTACAGATGTCACATGAGGCCGTGACTTCTGGTTGAAGCATCTCTTACACACTCTTTGCTGAAATGTCACCATGATTCTGTCTGCCTGGTTTGCCATCTTCATATAAGACCTTTGTTTGTCTCCATCCACAATTAAAACACTTTCCTTTCTTACCATTTAACAGCCCTGTCCATTACCTAAAGGACTAAAGATCAGCCTGGTCCCATGCAAACTTGTTGCGTTCCCCTAAAGGAAGTCCCCCAAGGGGTTATAAACACATGCACGGAAAATAACAAACCACTTCAAGCCACAGTGAGTTTTTGTCTGTTTGTTTCTGTTTGAGGGTAGGAATTGAACCCAGCACCTTCACGATAAGCTCCATTCCCAGCTTGTTTGTTTGTTTGTTAGTTTGCTGAAATTTTGAGACAAGTTCTCACCATGTCACTACATTACCCAGGTTGGATTTAAACATTCAATCCTCCTGCCTCAGCCTCCTATGGTGCTGGGATTACAGGCATGCACCATCATGCCCAACTCATCCTACACTTAATAGCGCCTTGCTATTCAGACACACACAAATGCCACAACATGGCATTTCAGATATTTTGACCACTGTAATGTTAAAAAGCCCATATACATCCATATTAGCATAATTTAAATATTTTATCTTTTCACACTTTCTCAACCTTGAAAAATTTATGTCTTTGCTCAAGTATATGACCTGGAGTCATGACTATTTCAGATAAAAGTACAACAGAAGGAAAATGTTCTATAATTAACGAACCTGTAATTTGTTTCAGAGCTGTCCTGGCAAGAGTGAGCTCTCCTCCCAGGGTTGAGGATGTACTGTGATTCCATTTAATGGACAAAGTGGAACAGGAGTAATTACAGGTGATTCTACCACCTGTGAAATTTATGGTTACATTTCTAAGAATTTCCTGACAAAGTGGGAGACACTGGTTACCAATGAGCTGCCTGGGATTTCAAGGTTCACTGCATGAAGCAGAGACAAAGAAGACTTCAAGCAGGGATCTTCTACTTCTCAAATCCAAAAACACTTCATCCTTTAAAGGTAAATGCAAATAAACCACACATTTTTAACCAATAATTACTAATTGAGTGTTGGTCACTTTCCATTCCCTTTGAAACACAATACCCAACACCTACAAATTAAAGGGAGAAAGGTCTAATTTGCCTCATGGTTCAAGAGACTCAATCCATAGAAACATTTATAGTATAATAGCCTGGTGGAGGAAGGCTCCTTATCCTACAGCAGCCAGGAAACAGAGAGCAAGAAGCTAGGGATAAAAATGTGACTTTCTGTTTCTATGGCAGGGCAGTACTCCAGTGCACATAAATACCTTATTTTCTCCATCCATTCACCCATTGATGGACACAGGGGCCATTTCCCAGGTTTAGTTATTATAAGTTGGTTTGTTATAAAGATGGGTGTGCGTGTTTCTCTTGTGTGAGAAGCCCAAAGTATAAATAAGGAGCAAAATAGAGAACAGATATTAGAAAGTAGGAAGAACTTTTTCTATTGTGAAGGAGAACAAGAGATGGAGGGAGGAGGAGGGAAGGACAGGAAAAGGGATTTAAAGAAAAAAAAAGAACTGAAGGAAAAATAATGCAGAGATTTTGCCAATGGGGAGGGGAAGAAGGGTTGGAGGGAGGGGAACAGAAGGGGAAATAAGAATGAAGATGTCATATGTACCTGTCCAAATTCCCCATGATGAATGTGAGCATTATATGTTGCAAAAATGTACCAATAAAAAATAAATAATAAGAATAAAAAGAACATACCCTTCTAGGTCACACTCCCAGGGACCACCTCCAACCAGGCCCTACCTCCTAATAGCAAGTCAGACAGGAAGTCATCAATGGATGAAGGCACTGTGGAGTACAGAATCCCATGACCTGGTCACCTTCTAAATATGTGAGACTCTTGGAAGACGTTTTTGACCTAAACCCTAATACCTACCTAATACCTACTGAAGTCTACAGAGCACATGGCCCAGGGAGTTAACAGCCTGTAGTAACTGCTACCCTTCTTTTAGGACACAAATGATAGCCATCATTCCATATAGTCATGCATGCAATATTGCTTATGTGTTTAGTACAGTGCAGCCTATAGGTCAACTCTGTCCCATAAACATCCATTTTTTTAAACAATTCTCATAAAATTGAATTAGGTGACAACACTTAATAACCAGAATACTTCCACTGCTGCACAGCCAGTCAGTGGAAGCAAGGGAAAACAGTGCCCGAACTGGGGCAGAGAGAACTCAGCAGGTGACCACCAGGCCAGGGGGACCCTCAGCTGGAGTGCTGAGTGGGTGGAGACTCTTGGCCAGCAGTCCTGAAAGGAGGGAGGGCAAGGAACAGAGGGTATGAGTCAGCCCTCGGCTAGATGGCAGGGGACAACCTGCACTGGGGTGACATAGGAGACAGGGAGATGACTGGCATGGTCAGGAGGCTGCTTACATAATGGGGTCTGCACAAATAAATACATATACTGAGGATAGTAGAAACCAAATCCCTCACTCTCAAAGAAGGAGGTGAACATATATTAAGAGGAGATGCTCAAATAAAGCAGGAGTTCTTGAATTGTAACTAGAGGACAAAATGATTCTATATAGTCATATTCATTCCTATTTTCTGGGGAAAAAAAAAAAAAAACATGTCCAGTTGATGTTCATAATTTTGCACTGAAACCCTCTGGCTCCAGAGATTACTTTTTCAAATTTTCAATTACCTATTCACTTTCTTTAATGGTCATAGGACTATTCAGGTTGTCAGTGTCATCTTGTTTAAGGTTTGGTAGTTTGTGATTGTGAAGAGACTGGTCCACTGTTTTAACTACCAAGTTGATCACAGTATTCTCTTAGTGTCCTTTAAATGGCAACACGATCTAAAGTGATACTGTCTTGGTTACTTTTCTCTTGTTGTTGAGACAAAATACCTGATACCCAAAGTGAAGTAAGGAAAGATTTATTTAGTTCACAGTTTTGGGAGGTTTCAGTCCATACTCAGCTGGCTCCAACGCAGAGTGGTGTGACTGAGGGGCAGCCATTCACGGTGGCCACAAAGGACAAGAACAAAAGGGCAAAAAAAGGGGAAAAGCACTCCTTCTTCGCTCCCTTATATTGGATGCCAGCTCCCCACCCCTGGGCGCATGCAGCACTCACATTGCCAATCCCAGCACTAGACAACGAACCAATCACAAATGCTAGTCTCAGCCACCTCCATGACTACATGAGGCTTTGGGGGGGCACCCAGACACAAACCATAACAGATACCTTTACTTCTTTTCTGACATTGATGATTTGTATCTTTTGTTGTTGCCATCATTCTTGCCCAGAGGTTTATCAATTGTATTGCTTTTCTTCAAAGAATCGGCTTTTTGTTTCTTTTGTTATCTCTATTGTTTTCCTATTTTTCAGTTTCATTGATTTTTGCCCTTTTTTTATTTGCTTTGGTTTTCTTCCTCTGGGTTTATTTTGTATTTTTTTTCTAGTTTGTTGGGGTAGGAACAGGTTATAAGTTTGAGATCTTTCCTAGTTTCTACTGTATGCATTTAATGCTCTAAATTTCCCTGGCTGCTTGTGGACAGGTCATACTCATTTCCAAGGTCTTATACTAGATTTACTACACATACCTGATTCTGCAGATACATTCTCTTCATTTTTGTTTGCTCGTTTTGCTTTTGTTTGCTTGTTTTTTCTCTAGGACTCCATATCTAGGAGTTTAAGCATTTTCTGAACTTTTCCCTATTAAACCAGATGATCTTCAAAGGACCTCATTCAACTCATTCTCCTTAAGGTGTGAGCACCAGTATTTGCATTTTAACACAGTCTGCAGCTTCCCCTTGAAAACCAACTGTGGGAGGAAGGAACTTGTCACTTTCCTCAGAATCATATTAAAGGTCAGATCCTCTTAGCTGGTTTGACCTATGCAGGTTGCAGAAAATTCAGGTCACCAAATCTTTATCCGCATTTTGTCTTAAAGATACTAAAAACAGACACCAAATATGGGACTGGAACTTTCGCCTACTAAACAGAGGAAGCAATAGAAAGGAACTGGATGAGCAGACACAATGGTCTGTTGTTGGTTGTATTGTCACCAAACCAACATCACTGGCATCACTTGAGAATGTGTCACAAATGCAGATTCTCAGACTTCACCCCAGATCTGTTGAGTCTGGAACTCTGGGGTACAGCCCAGGACTCTGCACTATGTCAAGGCCTCCCAGAGATTCTGAGGCAGCTCATGTCTGACAATCACTGCTTGTCAGAGAACTGGACACCTGAAGTTCTAACTTAAATCAGGAAGCCCTAATGAGCCAGAAGGAGGCTCTGCTGGCTGAAGTTCTCCACGCTGTCCTTTAGAATTGGACCCTTATTCAAAACAGATCTGATGGGCTCACATGTAGTCAAAGCAGTGGCTGTCTCAGAAAAGGTCACTATTAATATTCAAGGAAAGGTGGGTATGCTAAGATCTTCATATCATGGCTATCAGTGGTTTGAAAAATAGCTCAAAACTATCTGCTACATTTATCCATACACACAAATGGAAAATATTTTCAGAACATAAGTACAATTCATCATAAATAAAAAATTCGCCCACATATTAACACATAGTGATGGTGTACTTTATTTTCATGCTTTTAAAAAATTTTTATTCTGAACTATTTCTTTTTAATCATTACATACATATACTAGGTTTTTTTTTTAACATGTCATAAAACTCCTTCCAAAAATACATACATTTCTCTTTCTTCCCAGAAATGAAAAGGCACTCTAGCAATGCATTTAAATTATAATTTCTGTCACTACTTCAGCTTCAAGTTGAGCAAGTGTGTGGCAGACTTCAGTGCAAAGCACTAGGTTCCATGGGGATAAAAAATGAAAGTAGCCACACAGTGCCCATGACCCAGTACGGTCAGCTCAGCTTTTAACACCCAAGGGAGTAGCCTCAGAACTGGAGTCTCTGGTCCTGAATACTCAGGAATAAAGAAGATCTCAGATTCCAAGGATTTCTTTTCTTCTTAGTTTGTAGATGGTAAGCATCCCTAGTCTAGTATCTGAAATGCCCTGAAATCTGAAACCTGTTGAGTAATGATATATCAGTCAAAAAAATTGGATTTGGAAGAATTTGGAATTTCAGATGTTCAGATTAGGGACATTCAACCAGTAAAATCTATACAAATTTCCCCAAATTCAAAAACCTCCAAAAGCTGAAACATTTCTGGACCCAATCATTTTGGATAAGGGATCCAAAAATTCACCCACATATTAACACATAGTGACAGTATACTTTATTTTCATACTTTTTAAATACTCAACTTGTATGGCCCCAAGGCAGGCCAGTGCTCAGGAGTGGACACAGAATGAAACAGTAGAACAACACTGTGAATGTTTAAAGATGAAATAGAAAGCTACAGACATGAGAATCAATAACCACTTTCCCTGTTTTTCAAATACCGCTCTTAAATCCAGCCAGCATGCGGGTGCCCAAGTCTGTTGGTCTTAAGATATGACTCAGTACGTAGTTGGTTATCTGGACCCAACCAGCCCAGGGGGTACTCTGCTGTTGTAATTAGGACACTTGCCAAAGTCATGGCATCTTCTGGGAAATTTTGTTAACAGGAAAGGAAGAGAGAAACTAAGGACCTTCCTTCCACTGTGCAACCTTTTCTCTGCTCATTAACAGGTCCATCAGCAGGCAACCAGCTGAATTGAAAGTAGCTGGTGTTCACATCGATCAAATTTGGTACTCATTAGCAGTTCTGATTCGAAAGGAAAAATGGAGAAAATTCTCTGGAAAAGAAAAGTTAAAATCAGATTTTGGGTTTTTTTTTTTCCCAGCTGCATATCTATCATCCTTGTTCTCCTTAGCGTTCATCATGGAAAATTCTGAGTTCTCCATGGAAGAGTTCACCCTGGCATCTTCTGCTATACCTCTCACTTTCCTCTCTCCTTGTCCTAGTTAAGTAGTCTATGAAATTTGAGCCACAGAACCACAATGGACAACCAGGAGAGGCCACACAGGACTTCATCCATACAATCAGTCCCACATGAAACATCTTTTGAGAAAAGAGGTTTGGGATCAAAATGAAAATATGGGTTTTGAATAAATTAAAGCTAGGCCATGAGCCAGAGTTTAAACACAGACCTTTCTACCACCTTTCTTTCCAATGTCAATGAGCAGAGAATATACCAGTAACCACAAGGACCTTGAAGACGTCATAAAAGAGAGCTTAAAAACAAGGTCATCAAGCACCAAAACGTTTGAATACTTTTTAAAACATTCTAGAAACCTCTACTTTTGATTCAGCACTACTTGAGATAACTTTCAGTTAATACTGTCAATAGTATCTTCTGGGATTTGAAAACTATATGTTCATAAGAAAAATGTGTCATGATTGTTAATTGAGACACTTCAACTTGATGTGAGGAAGAACAGCCTACCAGAATGTAAAGTTCTGGGTTTGTCTGTGAATGACTGAAATGTAGGACACAAATTTGCTGCTCTAGTGAACACTAACTAATGCATATGTAATCTAGATTCCTAGGTTAGATAATGCCTTTAAAGTATGACACACTTAGATAATGTCTTCTGCCATTAGGGCAATGATTCAACATTATATTAATACTAACAATAAAACTCATAGAGGTAACCACGATCTTGGTAGATCTTTATTCCTAAGTTTACTTTTCTTCTTAGTTATCACCTTTCCATGATATTCAACAGATATGAATTGACCAACAACAAATATTGAGAAGAAAAGGATGTTTTTCTTTATAGTGCATTGATAATTTAGACTTCAGCTGTGCTTCCCAACAGTTACTATGTTTCTATCAAAAGTTAATTAATCCTCTCTTCACCTTTTTCCCATCTACCCTTAACCTCCCCCTCTAATACACAGACAAGAGAACCCTCCCTCTTCACTATGACTATACACTTACTCTTTCTGATTACAAGAAATATCAAAATGAGGCTATAGAAATTCAAGATGATTTGATGCAAAAAATATTTTCAAAGAGAATCAAACAGGGTCACAAGACTCCTTGAGAAGCCGCATTTCCTACATTTCCATCTGCTTTTATTTATTCTTATAAATTAAAATTTTCTGGTCAAATTTTGAAGTTTCACCCATACTTTGAAATCTGCTAATATTCTTGAGAGAATTAAGGTGTAAACTTTCAAGAGTGGTTCTATACCATCTGCCCCACAGCATTTTTTAAAATGCACAAAGTGACAGGATTAAATGGTAGACAAGCACAATAAGACCACCCCCATGCCACTGTCCTCAGCGACACAGATCACTGAGGTTAACTGAGGTAACCGATGATTTAACTACACTTTTCTTTAGACAAAAAACAACCCACACCAGATTCAGTAAAAAGATTCCAAACACTAGTAACAAAATTCATTGGAATCAGAAATACGAAATGTTTATTCGATCTGAAGACACTACTGGACTGGAAGCTTCCCCAGGCAGTCTTCTAGGATGCTAACAACACCAAAAATGCCATAAAAGTTGTAGCGAAAAACAATCCAAGGGCAAAGAACTAATTGGATCCATAGGGATACACTAGAAAGGAAGATGTTTCAAAGGGTAGAGTGTAAATTCTCAAGGACAGAAAACTGTAAACATGAGTCATTTCTTCAATGTAAACCCGAATTCTTTAAGCACACATCTGAGATTGAATGGCCAAGTAAACATGACACTGACTAACAGGCTTACCTGGGGAAAGTTCCTACCATGCAAGTGCAGGAGAAGTGTGAGAACTCACCAGACATGACCCGATGTTGACAGCGAACCTCTACTCTCTTGGGGCAGCCTGGGGAACGACCCTTTCTGTGGGCCCAGATCTAGCATGTCTCTAGGAATTCTCCTTACCACCTTTAATAATCCTAAAGTCTCTGTAAGATTTAGTAATCTGAACATGATCAATTACTCTCCATTACTGTTTTGCTTTCTGGATTACCCCTTCTTTTATGATCTATGAATAGAACACAGGCACATTACCATAGTAAGTTTAACACCTACAAGGTATGAACAAAAACTGTGGTGAGTGTTTAAGAAGTTTTTACTGTGTAAAAAACAATCACAGTAAATGATAAATTGTATTAATCCCCCTCACTTTGAACACACTTGTCTCATCATTCTTGCCACTTTCTGAAGCAGCTCTGAAGTCCTCTTTCTTGAATGTCTACACTGTCATGACTGCCTTGATGTTCTGAACTGATTCAAAACATTTACTTTTCAGTAGTCATTTTGACTTTGTGGAAGAGCTAGAAGTCACTCAGAGCCAGATCCAGTGAATAAAGTGGATGACAACACACTATTTATGAGCCTGTTTTCCCCCTTGGAGGGCATCAGTGGTAGCATTCACCATTTTTCTGATCACCTCTTAAAGATTTTCACAAAAGAGGACTTTCAGAACTGCTTCAGAAAGTAGCAAAAACCATGGGACAAGTGTGTTCAAAGTAAGAAGTATTTTGAGAGGGATTCGTAGCAAACTGTCTTACTGTTCAAAGCTTTTTTTTTTTTAAATGTAGGCATTCAGTGTATATTTCTATCACACCCTGTATATCTGCACCTGTCAATGTTTACTTAGGCTTAGGATGAAGCTGAAGACATTCAGGAATATGTTTTGGTGAAGACAGGCCTACATGGTTATACCCTTGCTGGATGATAACCCCTCTTGGTAAGGAGAAGAAATGGCAAGAGAACAACAGGAACCCTGATGCATGCAGGGAAGAAAGAGGCCTCCAAGATCAGGATTCTGAGTTCAGGAGCAAATAGGATGAGAGATGAGCACTGGGATGACTGAGTATTATTGGTTGTTGTCCCAAGACCATAGATTCCTCTCTGTACAAGGGCAGCTCCAATGACAGGAGGAAAATAAGTCCATGCCCTTCCACTGGCCCCATGTCCAAATTCCACATTCCAGAATCTGTTGGTTCCATCCCACTGCTGGTCTGATCTCTAGATTTGTGGTTTCTATCCTAAGAGGCCCAATCCCTTTCTTTCTCTTCCAAGGCCTGCTCAAACATCCTCTAAAGAGTGATGTTCTAAGTCATGCAGTGTGGTACACACCTGCTAATTCCAACACTCCAAGAGTCTGGGGTGAGAGGATCACAAGTTTGAGCCCAGCCTAGGCAACTTCATGACTTAGCAAGACCATATCTCAAAATAAAACACTTTAAAACGTTGGGGATGTAGCTCAATACAAAAGCCTTGGGTTCAGTACCCAGTACTGGAGGAAAAAAAAAGTGATAAGTTACTCAATTATCCAAGTTTTAGCACTGAAAACAGGATCACTTATCCAACACTTTGTTTCATTATCCTTACGTCTATTGAACACATAAGTGTCAATCAAAAGAACGAACATCATAAACTGTTTTTTCTAATCTTTATTTTTCATTATCAGCTTCTCTAAGAAGTCTTTCTAGACATTTTTTCTAACCACACTCCCCATGAAATTTTAATACCATAAATGTACAATGTATCTAATCAATGTCTATCTGGACTTGATGAATTAACAGAATAAGATTTTTTTCACCCACCAAGAACCAATTTCTCCCCCTTGGGGAAGATGTAACACCAGTTAGAAACGGATGACCTTGAAGCCCAGCAACAATGGCAATCATGGTACCATTAGTGCTTTTCTGCCTCTCTGATATTTAATGGAACATAAATGATCAAAAGGGCCACCTTGGATCAGTCATCTGTGCTGAAGAGGTCAAGAGCGGCAAAGTCTCTCATCTCCTGAGATTCTCAGCCCCAGCTCCCTGCTGTGGTCTCTACTGCCTCTTCCCTGGTCTCTCTTAAAAAGTTTGCAGAATTAGCAAGTGTGAGGCTCAAATGAATGCCAAGCCCATGCTTTATTTTTTCAATCAACACTTTTTGATTTTAAACACTTTGATTTCAATCCATTTTCTGTTGCCAGTCACAGAACACCACAGACAAGGTGAATCATAAGGAAAAAATATATTTTGGCTCATGATTCAGGGTTCAAAGTCAGGGGGCCACATCTGGTGATGGTTTTCTTCCTGGCAGAGAGCCAGGGCAGTGCAGGGCATCACATGACCAAAGACAAGGGCATGTGTGTGTCTCATCCGGTTTCTGTTCTTTTAAGTCACAGGATTCAATCATGGTCATGGAGATCGCACCCTAGGCCTTTATCTAATCCAGTTGAACCTTGCACAGGCTCCAGCTCTGAACATCACAGTCAGGTTAACTTTCCACATAATAGGAATTAAATTTCACCACATGAATCTTTCAGGAGACTTAAACCATATTCAATCCATGGAATACAGTAAACTACAAACACAGTTAAACTGATCCCCCACTCCAGAAACAGGATGAATGGTCTCTCACCTCTTGCCTTTTGAAGTTCTGGACATATTCTTCAAACTGCTCGTCTTTTGTCTCATCAGCTTTCCCCAGCTTCTGGAGGACCTGGTTTGTGAATAAAATATAATGATTTGATTTAAGGATGCTTTCATGAAACTGTGACTAGGCACACTGCAAGGCTGTTATTGTGCTGTGAGGTTCTCAGGGGAATTCAGCATGAGCACTGTTGGTTTTGCTGTTCTGGAAGTATCTTGATGGCTTTGGAGTCAAACAGACCTGGATTTTAATTACAGATCCACCATCCACAGGCTGTGTGATCTGAGCAAGGGCTATGATCCACTGCATTTGTTTATTTATGTATTTGTTTCCTCCCGGAGGCTGGACAAGACAGAAGCCATACCATATTCGTTCTCTTATCCAAAGCTTCTGGCACAATGCTTGATCCCTAATAGGTAATGGATTGTTGGCTAAAGAGTGAGCCAAAGCTGTCTCACTAAAATACTAATCTACTTCCTAGGAATGGTACTAAGTTCTCCCCACACATCTTCTGATAACCCTCTCAATTCAATGCACTCGAAGAGGGTGGGTATACACAAGACCTCATGCTAACCACCGATCATTCAGAAACACAAAAACAAATACACAAAGTCCCAAGCATCATATCTAGTGGAATGCACTAAGCAGGTCCACAGATAACAAACCAAACACAGTGTGTTCCAAGCAGTATGAGGAGGTTGTGAAGTGTTACAAGCAAACTTAGATACTTGTTTTCCTAATGACACACACAGATTTGACTTGAAGTCCTCAAAGCTGAGGTCTTCAGAAAATAATTTGTGGAGGTGATTTACACTGTGCTGTTAGAAATTCCAAGTGACAGAAATGTGGCAGAGTTCGTTCCAGCTAAGGAAGTAGCCGAAGCAAAGATCGCAGGAAAAACTATCACATCTCACGGGACTGGATGTGAGTAGTTCTGTCAGCCCTAGAGCACAGGAAGGTCCAGGAGAAAAAGTCCTTAGAGACCCAGTAAAGGGTAGGGGATACAGCTCAGCTATACAAGCGCCTGCCTGGCAAGCACAAGGTACTGAGTTCAATTTCCCGTACCAAAAAAAAAGAAGTCATGACTGGGTTCATTATGTGATATTCAATATTCCCATAGCTTGAGATTAAGACACCAAATTATTCAAGAAAATAAAAACTTCACAAATATTGGCTACTAGAGATGCACACACCCTATGACATGAACAAATACATTATTTTAAAAATTCAACATTTTGAATTCTAATTAAACAAACCACATTCTTCTCTATTGCATCAATCTATGCTAATTCATTTCCCAAAATCAAAATGATAGCCATCTATAAATTGAGACATTTTAAAGTGGCAGTCTAGAATTGAAATAATTCTCTGCATACTACTGGATCATAGTGGAATGAAGATAGAAGTCAACAGAAAAAGAAGCAATAGAAATTATGCAAACACTTGGAGACTAAATAATATGCTGTTGAATAATAAATGGGTTATAGAAATGATCAGGAAAGAAACTACAAAGTTCTTAGAATCAAAGGACAATGGAAGCACAGCATGTCAAAATCTACAGTACACAATGAAAGCAGATCTAAGAGGGAAGTTTACAGGTGTGAATGCAAACACACACACACACACACACACACACACACACACACACACACAAGTAGAACAATTCCAAATAAATAAACTAAAAAAAAAACCAAAAAAACAATGCACACCTGAAACTAATAGAAGGAAAGAAATTACAAAGATCAGGATGGAAATTGATGAAATTGAGACCAAAAATCACACAAAGGATCAACAAATCAAAGGATTGGGTCCTTTGAAAAGATGGGAAGGGGACCTCAGGATGGGAGCAAACAGGAGTGAGAACAGAGAAAAGAAGTAAAAAGAATCAAGCTGAGGAGTATGTATGGACAAATTTCCCATGATGAGTGTATTTAACATGCATCACAGACATATACTAATCAAAAACTAAAAAGCATATGTAGCAAAATTTAAGAAATAAAGTTGACTTTTAAAGTATGGGTTGAATGACAAAAGTCACTTAAAACTCAGAAAGCACTATCAGATGTCTAGTTATTCTTTAGTATAGTGCTTACTTCACCCTTGACTTTTTGACAACTACACAGACACAAAAGTTGATTTGAAGGCTTTGATCTAACAAAAAAGCAAACAGTTCCTGTCTAATGGGGAAAATAACCCCAACTATGAGTTTATCACATCAACTAATCCTTTCTTCTGAAATCCCTCCATTAAACTATAAATACGTAGCCTCTTAAATACATTTTAAATTATTTTTATCATTTGACTGAATGTCTTATTCATTAATGAATTGAAGAAAAACTTTAATATAAGTTCATTTTGTATTTATATGAAAATAACTTTTAAACAATAACAAACTTCAAATGCAAGATACTGTGTCTATTTCCTGTTTGGGGGGGGAAATGTTTTTCAAATCTTTATTGATACAGGTTACAGCTGAATAAATGGAGTACAAAATCTCAGACACTTTTCCTGGAAGCTGCCTCTGTAGGGGCCTTGGCCACCATCTTCCTTTCACTTGGGGAAGCATTCTCAACGTTGGTAGCCAGAGGTTTTGCACTCTTATTTTGTTATTTTTCTTGTAACAGAAATACAGCAAAGCAAAATCACAGAGGCCAGGCTTGCAAGAGAAGTAAAACTTGATAACACAGAGATTGCTCGTCTCCCATCCACTCCTGTATTTTCACCCTAAGTATAATGCCCTGAAGAAAGAAGAATTTAGCTTTATTGTTTCTTTCTTAATTTTACCTTATTAAAAATAATGTACTTTAAAATGAGGTCTAACAAATTGTCACACACACACATCAAACACCAAACACCTAAAGGTAACCGAGGAAAGGCACTTAGCAACCTAGCATTTAGCACATGGCCTTTTTCCCCCAGCATTCAAAGTCCACTAATGTAGACATTTTTAGATACTCTAGATTATGTAAGTCATTCAAAAGCAGCAACTCCACATGTGACCACGCAAATCAAGGTGAAGGAAGGCTGCTAGCTCTGCTTGGCAATTAGCTGTGGTCTAATCCTCAGTTCTACAACTTTGCTGATAGTGAATGGTGGGCACTCATGTCTCTGAGTGGGGGAAGAAAAGACGCAAATGTTAATGAGTGCCCACTACAAGCCTGACCATACAAGAAGTCAGTCACATGTCACAGTTGATAACTGGTCTATTGAAGAGCCTTAGGAAATTTACCTTTCGGAGATCTGATGCTTCTGTTCACTGTGAATAGACTTTACCTTCTCATGAGAGGTAAATGAGATTTACACATCATAACTATTATTCACATTTTCTCAAATGCTGTAGGCCATAGTGTCCCTTAGAAGGGTACATGCTGTAAGTTATATAACTATGATAGTGGGGGTAATTCATAGTCCCTCTGCCTAAAGCCCTTCATTAAATTTCAAGCCATAGTTCCCTGTTTTTCACAGTTCTAAAAATGGTATGACATAAATAGCAAAAACAACCACAAACATTGCTCCTGTGTGTAAAGAGAGATAAAGGAATGGTAATTGGATGACATCAGTACCCACACTTTCTCTTCTAAAGAAAATCATAAAGTATCCAGAGCTCTCTAAATTGTACCATACCCACATCATGGTGCCAGCTGCTTTTGGTGGTAGTCATGACAGACAGATGGAAAATCACAGGCCAGAGGGATGGACCCAGATAGGACTTTTCCGTGCCAGTGGCCACAACAGGAACTTCAGGTACTTTATTTCAACTGCTCCTCACAGCTGCCTGCTCCTCTCTAATTTAGAGATGAGGAAACTGAGACTCAGGGAGGCATTACAAGCTGTTCAAACTCATTCCCTTCACTATTAGGAGAACTCAGATGCAAACTCACTCTTCTACCTATTCCCCACTGTGCCTTGCCACAAAGACAGAACCACTCAAGGGATTACCTACCCAATAAAATGGACATATACAACATGATCCTGAAATCTAAATACCAAACTTCTCTGAATATCAAATCTTTAAAATGGTCACAGGGAGTGATAACCATAACAAGTAGTGAATTATTTGCCTTTATTTCCACATATCCAGTCTGCCACGCACCATGCTGACTCTTATTTTTTGTGTTAGCTTTATGATTCTTTTTTTTCCCCACAGATACATTTTTAATGTGTAACCATAAGCACAGCAAGATCTTCCTTGCTATGCCATTGTCTTGTTTTTTCTCATTTCTCCAATATTGGCAAATTCTCTTTCCTAACGTGCCTCTCTGGACATGTTATTTCCTTTATGTAAGTTCCATTGTGACTGTTAATCCTGATATGTCAACTTGGTAAATCACACTTTTGAATGTTTCTGGGTGAGTCATGAAGGCCTGACCTTGAGGACTATATTTCTGGCCTCTGTCTCTCTGGTGGTGCTGCCTTCCTCTGATTCCCAACTACCATAAACCAAGGAGGATTGTCTATCACATCTTTCCTCTGTGATGTTCTTGCCTTGGAGACAGTCCATCAAGGACTAAACCCTCTGAAACCATAAGCCAAAATACATTTTCTTCCTTTAAATTCTGGGTATCAGAATCTTCTCAGTAACAGAAAAGCTGACTAACACACCTACTATGGTTTCTTGAATGACAGTGAATCAAAACCTGGTGTCTCATAAAGGTTACCAAAATTCCAATGTCCCCATGACACTACTTACATATCAAAGAAGAAAGAGCAGAAATAGGTGTGATTGGAAGGATGTGAGATGTAGCAAAAAGAGTAAAGAGGTATGATTGGAAGGATGGCAAGAAACTTAGGTCCTTGTCCTTTGAAAATCATTGTGGGTAGATGAACAAATACTTGGAATACATACTGTCACAATCCAATATTGGCCTTTGGAAATTCTAATTTATCACTGTTTTCAATCCTGCTCAATGACTTCAGAACTGTTTCACATTAAAAGTATCTGAGTTGGCCTGTGAGCTGAAAACTGTCTGCCAACCATAATTTAAGATATAGTTACACTTCAATGGCTCCAGAATTTCTTTAAGCAATATTTCATTCTCATATCAATTCTTCTTACCATCTATATCCTACCAAAGTCTAATTTCTATCATTTAATCATGAAGCTTCACAAGTTCTCCATGAAGCTTTCCCAGTCCAAGTAGAGTTAGCTACATTACTTTCTCCCCATTTAATCAGTAGCAAAACTCCTGCAGTTACTAGTTTTTCAGTAACCGCAGGAGTTTTGCTCCTGGGAATTATTATTATGGGAATAATAATATTCCTATATTATTATTCCCATAATAATAAACTGTTTAACTGAAATTTACTGTGTTCTAAATTCTTTTCCAATGGTTTAAATGTACTAACTCATTTACTTCCCACTACAACACTATTGGGTAGATACTATCATACCCACTTTACAGAGGAGTAGATCACATAGATAATGGAGACTCCAAAGGTCAAGGAACTGGTTACCAGCAGAGTCAAGATTCTGACCCAGGCAGTATACACCATCTGACTGATAATTTATGCCCTTTCTCTGACTGTATCAATAACATATTGTACTTCGTTTTGGGGGAACACTTGGCTTATCTTCCAAAAAGCAACGTTAAGAACACAGGCTTGAAAAGAGTAGAGACTCCAAAATTTCTACATGGATGGACTCAGAGGTGACAATGTGGTTCAGAGGAGAAAGTTGCAGAAAATCTCTTGAAGTTGTGCTTGGAAAGAAGGCACACTTTTTAAATCAGATGAAATGTTTTTTTGTCAAGATTGGGTGAAGAATGTTGGGGATGATGGAGAATTTTTAAAATCCCACTTTCGGCTACCACTGTGAGACCCAAGTTTGAGTCTACGCTACTCTGCAGGCTCTGTTAGTTTCCCCAAGCCTTTTTTTTTTTTTTTTTTTGTGGCACCAGGGATTGAACTCACAACCTCGCGCCTGCCAGGGCAGGCGCTTAAGGCACTGAGCCAAACTCCCGGCCCTTCCCCAAGCCTCTTCTTGCCTGTGAAATAGCATAAGCACATTAACTACTTCACAGGATTGCTTCAAATTATTAAGAACTTATACAAAGAACCTAGACAAGTTTCTGGTATATATTAAATGCCTGTTAAATGTTAACCAATATCATCATCACTATCCTTCTTTTATTTGCTTGCTTTATGCACATTTGCAGGCACCTGGCTTCTTCAAGATGAGGACTACGCACTGTAAAGGAATACGTATGTTACCAGTATTTAGCACTAGGCACAGGCCCACTAATAAGTGACATAAACTCCACAGATCCACTGCTTCTGGAAGACACAGCACCATACAAAACTTACGCCAATCAGTTATAGTTATAACACTTGAGTTGCCAACTACTCTGCAATAACGTGGATAGCTGTGGATTCAGTTTTTTTCCAATGAAGAGATACGCCTGGAAGGAGCTCATTCTGGGGCAAGGAAGTGGTACCCAGATCAGCAATGCTTTCTAGAAGAGAAGGGGAGAAGGAAAAACAATGATCAGAAGAGAGTTGTTCACTTTGCAGGCTCACTCAAGGGTGCGAACAAAGGTCAGTGTCCAGACAGAGCTCCCTCCTACATAGCTCAGAAAATCAGAGCTGTTCTTGATGAAAACAAAAGCATTTCAGAAAGCAAACAGCACCTATGTGATAAAGGAAAGAACCACCACCTGAAATGTGCAAATGCTCCTTCGGAGGAAAGTGATTTTCCAGGTAGCAGTAACAAATTGTCTATGCTGTGTTTAGAAGAGTAGGGCAGGAAGAAATAGAGAAATCTGTTTTCTTGAGTAGCAAAACAAGCCATCAAAATATCTTGTTTACTAGACTTTTCTTAGTTCATATATTTCTCCAGTGATTCAGTGTATAATGTTTTAAATAAACCTAAGTATCAAGATATTTACCTAAGAAGTCAGAGTCTGTGTGTAGTAGATTCCTTTGAAGAATATATTTTCATTGGAGGAAAAAGGTAATTATTCAAAGTGTGTACATCAAAGAGATGGCTTTAATTCTATCCTTAAAACATTCACAAAATATTCTACTATTCCTGCCTTTCCCCAGTCACAATTAAACAAAGATACATCTTTAAAAATAAAATTGTATAGGCTCACATAAATATTAACAATTACTTCATATTACTCAATTTCATTTAACAAAGCAATATTACATATAAATAATATGAAGGCTATAGTATTTCTCATTGCCCATTAATTTTACAAAAGTTACATGGATTTGCTAACTTGGATATAAAAAGGGCACATAATCACTGTAACAAATAGTAATCTCCTGCCACTTATAAAAAAGTCTCCTTGAAAGATGGAATAGAATACATTGCATTTTTACATGAAATGGGCACCGTAGCCAGGGATAAACTGATAAGCATAAGAAACATATATTTTTAAAAGACTAGAAAATATGTGTAAAAGTCAACTGTGGTTATTTCTAAGTGGTAAGCTTAGAAGTGATAATTTTCTGCTTTCTAATATATTAGTACTAATAGAATCTACTTTGCAATCTTGTGTGGCTCTACCATGGATATACATGGAAATGCTAAGCTATAATGCCCAGCATATAGTGACTGCTCAATAGGATACATTCTATTATTATTGTTGGTGTTGTTGATATTGATATTATTATCCAAACCTATTAAATACTTTTCCCAATGGCCTAACTACATTGGCAGAATTCCACGATACATACTAAAAAAATCACAAAACATTCTCTCTAACAAGATGCAATTCAACAAGGATAAAATTCAGGTCAGAGTTGTAATTTTACAAGGTCCAAATTTTCATACTTGACTTTCAACTAAAATGCAACTGGATGGATGTTAGAAATGCATGCTTTCTACCCTTAATTAGAAACAAAGAGTGACTTCAACAGATCGTATAAGTCAGCAAAGTGGCACTGCTAGCAAAGCACCTGATGTAATCGTGGGCTGCACTAACAAAGCTTAATTGCTACCAGGAAAACAGTCCTGAATGCTCTCTGAGGTGGGCAAGTCCATAAACACATACTACACTGACCATCTGGAGTCAAGTAAAGCAGGTCCCAAGAAAGCAAAGAGAACTGACACCACATGGTAAGAGGAATGTTTAATATAATTCGGTATACTAGGAAGAAAGATAAGACACAGAGAAAAGAGTACGAATAGCTTCAAACATTGGAAGGACCAGCTAGGCATGGCAGTGTACAGTTGTAATCCCAGTTAACAATTTAACAAGACCCTGTCTCAAAATTTAAAATTTTAATTAAAAAGGGATGGGGATGCACCTCAGTGTGAAGGCCCTGAGTTTAATCTTCAGTACTACAAAAAGAAAAAGAAAAAGGCAAAGGATAGAAAGAATGAAGGGAAGAAAAGAAGGAAGGAAGGAAGAGAGGGAGGAGGAGAGAGAGGGAGGGAGGGAGAAGCAAAGGAAGGAAAGAAGGAAGGGGAAGGGAAGAGAAAGGGGAAAGAGGAAAGAGGAAAGGAAAGAAAAAGAAAGAAAAGGATAAATGCCAATGTAGCCCAAACAGTCAGCACCACTGATATCTCAAGAGCATCACTATATATTCACTTGTATGACAATCAGATTCTGACAACATGACACATCTTCCACCTATGGGCAAAAGGAAGAAAGTTCTATGTCTCCTGGATTTTAGTGTAGGACTTAGATCTTATACTTCAGAGATAATTTCATTTACATCGATACTTTACTACTTTGGAACAATAGTATTTCTGTTGTTGATTTCATGGTTGCTGCTTTTCAAGTGTCAAATATCATACTAAGTTGAATACACTTGTCAAATTGTGCTTCCTTTCAGTAAGATTCAGAAATTTCCCCCCAGGACTATTTGCTCAACTTCTCTCCCTCCCTCCAAGCTCAAAAGATCTAGCCCTGAAAAACATCATGATGGAGACAAATAAAAAAACTAAATGGGAATAAAAAGCAGGAACATAGTAATTTAGAAGTAAATCTTAAGCCCTCTTTCAGGGTCTCCTAAAGCAGTTGCCTCTCACCAAGGGCTGCCCCAAAGACAGAAGTCTCACACTCTTTCCTAGAGCAAATGCTCCTCTATAAAGTGGGTCCCAAAGTCCCTAAAAACAAGACAACTCTTTGATCTCCACAGATTCCTCATAATATTAAGCTGAAATTCTTATCAAGTTATATTCTAGTGCATTGCAAATTAAATTTGAGATCATAAGGCTAAGTGAAATAAATCAGACACTCATTAAATTATATGCACAGCTTCTGTTATATAAGAAATATAAAATACAAGTAACGTAAAGAGTAAAATAAAAGATAGGTAATAGGAAACAGGCAGGTAGACACTTGTGATGAGAAGGGATCTAAGGATGAGGAGGGGACAGGAAGGCAGGGAGGGGAAGGATGTAAAGAGGATTAAGAAGCAACGGGTCTGTGTATCAGTTCCCCAAGATGAATGCAATTATTATGTATTATAAACATATGCTAAGAAAAGAAATTTATAAATAAAACAATAACATTTTTTTTAAAAATTTGACCATTGCATTAGTAAGAGAATAACTGTCTTCTCTCCATATTTTAAATTAGAAATGGAAAGCTGTGCTAGCGGCACTGTAAGCCAAAGGAAAAAAAAATCCACAGTCTTCTATTTCAGGTAGCAATCACTTCTGTTAACTAAAAAGATTGGTCAGGCTGTGGTGAAGTGTGACCCCGAGCAAGAGAATTAGTCCCATGATCAGAAGTGGGGGCATTATAAGGGCAAAAGACGCAGACTACAAAGAAGTTCAAGATGAAGGTCATGTGGGGGTGTCAGAAACACGTTCTTACGCATGGTCCGATAGTGTGACAAGAACAATGGTTTAAAGAACTCGGCAGGATTGTCTGCTGGGCTGCCTTAGAGAGGTTCGTGCAGGAATGAAGACACAGACTAGACACACTTGCAACTCACAGTGACTCATGCTTCCCTGAGCCAGACTTAAAAAGTCAGGAAAAGAACTGCACCATTTAATTAGTCTCCTCTGAACGAGGAGACAGCCCTCTCTTGACACTTTCTGTCTTTGCAAAAAAAAAAAAAAGAAAAGGAAAAAGGAAAGAGGAGCACATAGAATCATGAATACATTATCCACAGATTCCAAGATGCTATGTGGAGTGCCCAGGCTGGGAGTGGAGGAGCCTTCTACCCTTGCCGATTCCCAGGTGGCTCATTCTTCCCTCTGTCCGCTGCCCACCTATCCATCTGCCCAGAGCACATATCCTGTGTCCATTCTGACACACAAGGCTGGAGAGAAGCCACTGGGTGGGGTAAGTGCAGCGTAGCTCCTCGTCCTGCGGCATCCTGACCTTGCTCTACTGCACTGTTAAGCAAACTTCAAGGTACTAGTCTTTTGACTGCTTCCTGGATGGTTTCAAGACTTGAAGAAGTGCCTTTAATTCACTCTAGAAGAAGAATCCACCACTTTTGGTGTGGGTCACCTGCTACTGGAGGTCCTTCTTGCCCTCCAGCGTGTCTTCTGAGGGATTTATTACCACACCGTCATGGCGCTCACTCCTCGCTCTGCAAATCGCAACAATGCATTAACCATCCCGACATCCATGCCTCTCAGGCTGGCATAAACCTTTCTGCTACTTCTGGAAATACTCTTGGGAGGGGAAGTAAGAATAGATGAGAAGGGGAATGTTCACAGCCTTCTGTACTATTTGGACAGGGCCCACATTTGAAGGCTGAGAATAACACAGACAAGACGAAGCTCACACATTCCTGACATAAGTAAGTTTATCCCAAGCAGGACAAAGGCAGCTCACTGGGAATGAGAAAGCTATGGAGGAAAGAAAATGCAGGGGCTTGGAAGGAAACGGAGATGAGGGGGAAAGGCCTCTCATGCTGCCAGCGCTGCTTTCCAATCATGCATCTTCTCATACAGTATCACACTCCAGAATTCTCTCTTCTATTTTTCCCTGTCCTTTAAAATTGAGGCGTCTAGTCCTCTAACGTAAAAAAATCTCAAAGGGAAAAGATAACTTGATATTGCTCTTGTGAAGATGAATGGCTCTTATGCCCTGGTATTTGAGGCCCTCTTCTCTCTGGATTAGGTCACCTTGTCCCAGAACTACTTTTCATGCCACCTGATACCTCTAACATCCAGGCCAGAATTCAGAGGAAGTCTGCTCTACAGTCTACAGTGCCCTCTCCCCCGTACCCCACGAGGCTTGGAGACAGACCAGGTCTTCCATCTCCAGTGGGCCTCTTCAAGGACACAGCTCTGTTTCATGCCAAGATTCCACAGATTAATTCGATGGTCTTCCAACCTACTGAGTTCACTTAAATTCATCCTCAGGCTCCTTAACTCGGGGAACAGGTTTTGCCATGTACCGTAAGAAAAATGTTTGGGAGAAAACTCACGTTTGCCACACTGGTAGCAATCTACCCTGCAGAGAAGACGCTGCTACACATGTGGCCATGGGAGCCAGGAATGTTCTGCACCTAGCAGCCCACCACCCAGCAGGTGGCTTCCTACAAATCCCTCAGGCTCTCTTTGCGATGTCAGCTACCCACTGAACCAAGCAACGGTGAAGCGACGATTTGAAAGTGCAGACCTCCAGTATAGATTTTAAGGATGACATTGACTCAGGTAGAACAAAAACTCTACACAAATATCAGTTGGGGGTCAGAAGTTGCCTGAGGCAAGAGGAGGCTGTTTATCTTGATGAGGAGGACACAGATGGAAAGGGGAGCACTCCAGAGAAAAGATAGCATGCCTCTGCCTTTCCTGTGTGTGAATACACCCCACTTTTAACCCCATTTCTCTCTAACATTAGCTGTCATCTGTGAATTTTAAAATACAACAAGCATGGCTCTAAATGCCTTGTATTTTAAAATGTATTTAATTCCTGCCAATAAGCTTGTGAGTTACTGCTTGCCATGATTATCCTACTTTTACTGATGACAACAGTGAAAGTTAGATTAAGGAACAGTCAAGCAGCTGGTATAAAACTGAGCTGGTCCGAAGCAGACAGTAACCTCCTGACCCCTAGGCTGGAATACCCTGAAGACAGTAGCAGAGAGGGAGACACAGTCTGGTGGCCACAGTTTTCCCCTGAGAATTAAATGCCTTTTCTCCATTTTATGATGTATGATCCCAAAATGCAGTAAATGTTTAAAAAATTGTATTACAGAAAAAGATACCTTGCTGTGAATTGGCCCTCAGAATCCTCCCTGTCACTTCAAACACACATAGCCCACAGTTCTTGCCACTTTCTGCAGCAGCTTCGGAAGTCCTCTTTCCTAGATGTTATTGGTTCTGCTGCTTGGAGTCTTGAATCCATTTAAAACATTGACTTTTCATGGTCATTTTGACTTTGGGGGAGAGCCAGAAGTGATGCAGCACCAGACCCAGTGAATAAGGTGGATGAGGACTCACTGTAATGGTTTCACAAGCCTGCCTTTCCTTTGGATGGCACTGGACAGCAGCATTCACCATATTATTGACCATGTCTTGTAAAGACTCTCATTAAAGAGACCTTTGGAACCACTTCAGAAAGGAGCAAGAATGATTAGATAAGTGTATTAGAAGGAAGGGGAGTATTTTGAAGAGAATTCATGGCGAAATGTTTTTTACTGTAATAATTTTTTTAAGAGTTGAATATATTTATTGAGAAAAAGAAAGCTTCTGTCTGAGAGAGACAAAAAGGGTTCCCAGGGGGTTGCCAAGAACCTTGCCTTTTCTGAGGACTTTTATAGAGCAAAACCACAACATATATCGTATTTGTTGGTCAGCCCATGAAAATTCCACCCTGAGTGACTGTGTCAAATTGTCAGAATGCTAATGTACTAACTGCTGTGTCCTCACTCCAGTTGAATGGAGGCCAACTGACATCACTACCATCCAAAATAGGTTATTGAGCTAATTCAAATTTCCTTGAAGAGAAGGAGCAAATTTTACAAAATATGTGCTCACCTCACTCCACCCTCACTTAGAGATATCTTACAATTAACCTCTGGCTACCAAAAAGCCAAGGTGGACATCACTTCCTTGCACTAATACTATAAATCAGGACAGCAAAAATGACTCATATAAGCAGCAGGAAGTGGTGCTAGAAAACGAAGAAAGAAAACAATCTCAGATCCGTGGATGTGATTCAATAGACATCAAGACAAGATCATCCCATTAACACAAAGGGTAAACTCCTGGGGGAACAAGGCAAAGCTCAGCTCACCCTGGCCCTCCCCACCTGTGGGTACACCTGGGTGCCCAGGCCTGGGTCCCTCTCATTGCACCTGTTCTGACCACCAGCAACAAAGACCTCCTCCTGCTCCTCACAGCCCAGAATCTTTGCATCCAGAACACATTTTCCACACGTTGCCACTTCCCTCTCATTCTAGCTATAAGTCCACATGACCAAGAATCTTCACTAACTAATCAGAAATCATAAGTAAAATGTTTGAAGATTGGGTTTCACTTTTGTCAATAGTCTTCTTCCTGTATTTCAAGAGATGTAATGAAAGGACGAGCTAGGCAAACTCAGGCATGGCTGAGAAAGTGGTTAACACAGCATGTTGAGACATTGGACTACAATCTCTGGTAAAAGGAAGAATTGAGCAGTCTGCAGGAAACTGGGATAATTGTTTATCTGCCTTGTGCCCCATGTTAGACAGCAGCACAATCAGAATAAGACAACTTGGCCCCTTTCTGGTTTCCAACTATGTTATAAATTTATGTTCTCTAAGTTTAAGCAAGAATTTAAAGCTTGCTTCTTATTTGCTATGTTCTCTCTGGAACAGTGTTTTCCAATATGTGCTTTGTGGAACATAACCTCAGGGTCAAATGTTTGAAAAATGTCAGATATTATATATCCTTAAGTGGAAGCTCGAAGAATTTTGTCAAAGGATTTTTTTAAAAGGGAAAACACAGTGCTTACACAGATTTTAAATCAGCATTTGTCAAGGATCATTTTTAAACTCATGCATGAATGAGACAATCGGTAAGATGCTACAGCCAGTTTCAAGACGAATTCAAAGAGCCAGCATGTACAGGCAATAAGGAATGCTGAAATAAATTTACACAGAGTTGAAAAAATACCATGTTTCCCTGACCTCATTGGAAAATAATTAGCCTTGAAAACTAGAAATCAAAAATACTAGCCCCAATCAGTCTAGCCATGTTCACTTGATGGTCATGAACACCTTACAAGGTTAAGAGTCCATGAGCACAATTTGGAGAATAATTTCAGATAGGTAGATGATAGATAGACAAGGTAGATAGACAGACAGACAGATAGATAATCTTAAGAACTTCTCTTATTACCACTATAGATCAAGGGTAGTCCTGTATATGAATCTGAAATCTTCACAAGACTTATAAGGAGATTCTCCTTATTCACATCGAAGTTCTTCAGAGAAAACAATCAAATTTTAAGAGCGAGGAGAATTCAGACTAAGGCAGAGCTGTAATTTTTTATATAAGCTCCATGATTATGTGAACTCTGGTTTTGGAGAAGTTTTTAAAGAAGACTTCCAAGAGCACAAAAAAATGACAAATGTTTCCTGTGGAAGGAATGAAAGGCCAGGGAGCAACAGACCAAAGTGACAAAGAGGATATCAGTCTCCAACAATGCAGATTCGGGTCCTAGACCTGCTCCTCAGAATCTGAATGGGACGAAGTTCTTTATTTTGCTACAGCAATTGTCACTTCTGGAATCAAGTCAATAATATGTAAAGTGTGGATCTATACATCAGATGATACAATGGCCCTTTGTTTCAACGGTTAGCAATGTGTGCTCAAAAATGATAGTAAAATTACTAATATCCTAACACAAAATATTAAGCAATCTTAAGGCACTCAAAGATAGGTACTTAGGGATGATACCTATGAGACACATCTGTTCTGGGCATCCAAGATGACCTAGCTACTCCCTAGAGACAGTCTCCCTTTCTTTGGTGGAGACACACAAAAACAATCATAACCACACAGAGGCACTTCCTGGAGCATTAATAATGCAAAGACTAGCTGTCTTCCTTGAGAAAAGCAAAATTCACCATGGTATCTCTCTAGACAGAGTCTCTATACCTTGGTTCTATCAAGAGATACTAACGTGTTTAGCAGTGATCTGAAATTCTATGGTTAATAAGATACAAATGTGCCTTTTATGGAGAGGGAACCTGGGTTGCATATGATGAAGAACCACAACTATGAATTCTAAATACACCATAGATACAATGAAAAGAAATTAAGTGTGAAAATCAAATAAAACATTGCCTCTCCTCATCACTCTGGAGAGCTAGAAAATCTTTGTAAAACAGTTAGTTTTGTTTAGCCTCAGTTTGTTCATCTCTTGAAATAGAGAGAAGACAAATTCTGGTAAGATCAAATAAGGACACAGCAAAAGCACCCAGCCAGACTCGGAAAACTGTTTAATGAGGTGAGTTCTTTCTCTTCCCCTTACTTAATATATTTACTACATTAAGTTGCAATGTGAAAGAGTTGCAGGGACCTCAGATTTGATACAATCCAGTTCACTGATATGATGGATGAGACTCTCAGGAAAGTTAAGTATATGGCCAAAGTCACATATTCAAACTTTTATGATACATACAGATCCTTTAAGGCTAATGTGCTACAGTAAAGCCTGTGGAACCATCTTTATTCAGAGCATGATTTGCTAGCAATTCTTTTTCTGTAGTCATGTACTTCTTGAGCAATTCTCTAATTCCAAGGACCAGACATATACCAGTAACATTACCAGTGCAACTATGAGAGCCCAAAGTATCTGTCTAGGTTCCTAGAAATATCTTTATGGTGACAGCTTCAATTACATGAAGCTTTCTAGGGGAATCTCATAGCTGCAGGAAATGCAGTCCTTCCACACGTGTGATCCTTCCCCAAACCAGGAGATCCATTGCTACCATCAGAACTGTTCATGCATCAATCCTGGAGGCAGAAAACTCTGGGTTTTGGGATTCAGAGTGAAATCCAGCACCATCCCAAGAAAACTGACTCTTTCCATGTTTTGCTTTTGTTGTTATTGTTTGTTTATTTGTATGTTTTTGACAGTTTTGGAAATCAAACCCAAGGCCTCACACATGCTAGGCAAACTCTTTACCGCTGAGTTACAGCTCCAGCCCCATGTTTAGGTTTTATTTTCATGACTCCAAAACATGTAAAAGAGTGGCTGAGTTTGTTTGTTTGCCTGTTTTGTATTGTATTGTTTTGTTCTCTTTTTTGGTTGAAGAATAGTATGACCCATATCTTTGTACCAAATTCTCCATTGCAGTCCTGCCTGGTGCTCCCAAGTAAATCAGGAAGCCCACACTTAATGCAAACTAGACTCCTTTTCCATTAATTGATGCCCTTTGGTAACTTGCCTTATTCTGCCTTTCAAATTCCTTGTGAACTAGGAAAAAGAGAAACACTACAAGGTACTTGGAGAACTTTGAAAAATGGGTCTTTATAATCTCAGACTGGGGTACCAGCAATATCCCAAAGGTGCATGAATGGTCTGCCAAAAGCCATACAACACAGCCCAAATCTTACACAACAAAAGCTTCCAGAAAGATCAGATAGGATGTGTGATCCCAAAGGCAACATCTCTGATGGTTTCTGTCTTCAATGTTTATTGGTCCCAAAATAACCATAATTTGATTTTTTTTTAAATTATACAAATTGCAGATATGGATGGAAGTTGGGCAAAAAAGTAAAAGAAAATTGTTAATGGTCTAAAAAGAAAAGCACTTCCTCTGAGAATGACTCCAGTACAAGACTGGACACAGTGTTTTCGGAGGGCTTGTTCCTGTAGTTGTTCTGAAGAGCCATACTCCAGAAGGAACTCTGAGTCCTCCATCGCCTTCCTGGAGCACTTGGACAGACAGACCAGGGTCAGCTGGATACGTGGCTGAAATATCACAGAGGAAGGCTGTGGGAGAGGAAAGCTGCTCACCTCATGACAGCCAGGAAGCAGAGAAAGAGAAAAAGAGCCAAAGAGGAAGTGGGCAGAGAACAGATAGCATCCCCAAAGAAAGGCTTCCTTTACCCATTCCTTTCAATTAACCTCCAGCTCCTAAATCCCCATCATTTCCTGATAGTAACATCACATTTTGATCTCATCAACCTATTAATCCACTAGTGAAATCAGAGCCACATGATCTGATCACCTTCCAGAATCTCCACCCCTAAAGGCATGAGCTTTTGGGCAACATCTTTGATCTGAACCATAATAGACTGTTTCTCTGGCTCCATCCCAGCCAGAACAACCAGGAGACTCATTTCACTCCCTTCAAGGTGTCTCCCAACAATTACAACTCCCCCCTCTAAATTCTGAGAATGGTTCTATCCCCAGCATAAAGTCTCCCCAGCACCCTCCAGAGATGTCAGGTTCACCACCCCTTCCTGGCTGCCCTGAGCCCTCCCCACAGGGAATCTTGAAATAGATTTAAGGCCTTCAAATCCCTAGCTCAAACTCTCCCACTACTTTTTAACCTCTCGACTACGAGAGATATGAATTAAAACCCAACATGCTTCTTCAAAAGTAGAGATAAAGTAGTCATTATGTGTTATAAACATGCACTAATAAATAAAAAAAGAAAGCAGTTACTAGTTATTAGGGAAGGGTAGAGGGGGACATAGAGAAAGGTTGGATAATGGGTAGCAAATGATGGTTAGTTAGGAAGAATTAGTTCTGTTGTTGTATAGCACAGTAAGGTAACTATAGTCTACAACAATTTATTACCTGTCTGCAACAAAAAAAAAAAACCTAGACCAGGTCAGTGAATGCTGACACACACCTTTAATCCCGGTAATCTAGGAAGTGGGGGTAAATTCAAGCCATCTTGTGAAACTCAGTGACTTAGCAATACCCTGTCTGGGAAGGGAGGCAGCTCAGTGCGAAGATCCTGGGTTCAATCCTCAGTGCTGCAAAAACTAGAAGAGAAGAATTCCAAGATTCCTACAGCATAGAAATGAAAAATGTTTGTGGCGATGGAATGCTCGTTGCTGTGATTTGATCATTACGTGTTGCAGACATGCACTGCATTCTACCCACAAGTGTTCAGTGCCCATCTAAAATAAAAATACTACTGTTGTCTCACAGTGTAGAAACCATCTAAAAATAAACCAGTACAATTCACCCTCCCAGAAAGGAATGTGCACCATAAGCAAACCAGAGTGCACTAATCCCACAACAGCGCAGCTTTTGCCAACTACAAAGCTGAGCTTTGCAGGAACATAAGCCCCGCAGTCGGTAAAAGATAATTATCAATCAAATGTGTTTAGTAAGATGCCTACAGCTTTTGACTGACTGCATTGCAAAAGGCAGAAGCTGCCTTCCTATTCAATAATTCCAAAAGTTTTAATCACTGAAGTTTACATAAAATAGTTTTATCAATATTATAAAGATACTGATTTTCCTTCATTGAAACGTCAAGGCAATGATCACAACAAAAATCCCAGAAGTTTCTTTTGGAGAAACTGACAAACTATTTCTAAAATTTATATGGAAATGTAAAATATGCAAAGCACTCAAATCTATTGTAAAAAAAAAAAAAAAAAAAAAAAAAAAAAAAAAAAAAAAAAAGAATAAAGAAAAGATACTACATCCCACTCCTTCCAGAAGGCAAACTTAACAGAATGGAAAGCTAAAAAGTACTGACTTACTTCCACCCTACTAGAAAGGTAGCTTCAAGTCTTTGACTTTAACACCTTGTAAATTCTGAGCATAGTAAAAACAATAATGGAGAACTAACTTCCTATTCCTAGTAGCCTTAGCCTATGTCCATAAGGAAATCAATTAGCACACTAGACCTTGGGTGCCACGCACAGAGACTGCAAGATGGAAATCAAGGGAGGAAAAACTTGTCTCTGGCCACTGAACTAAGTCCCCAATCCCCCAGGCTGTGTTCTCTTGAGACAATTATTTTATATCTAGTGGATATACTGGTTCTGCACCTTGCAATAAGAAATAGCATAGAAGTGTTCTCTACCTTTCGTTTAAAAGGGTTCAGATACGTTAGCTTTCTAAAATGGTGTTTCTATTTCTTCCCACTCCAGTGTATCTGTTAAAGTCATAATTTATGACACCTAACATTTGATTAGTTACAGAAGGCTGAAATCTGATCCATATTACATCCAGGTGGACTTAAAGATGTAAACACTTTGAAATTCTGTTACTGCACAGTTTCCAGGAAAGAAGCAGTCCTCTTGATGAGCATGTTAAGTAATAAGTGTAATCAATTCCTTGTTTGATGGAGTCCTTTCATCCTCCCCTAAATCCACACCACTCCATGTTGAGTCTTCACGCCAACAGTTTGCTAGACATGCAGGTGCTCAGGCTCAGTCCCCAGAGCAGAATCTGCAGCTTAGCAGGACCCACAGGCAATTCATCTGTGCAGTGAAGTCTGGGAAGCCAGCTCTAGACAGTAAACTCAACATGCAGCTCTCAGGCAAATCAAAGAACTGAAGCCATTATTCTTGAACATCCAGATAAAGATAAGAGTAATCAGTCTAGGGCTATACAGATAACAGACTGCGCTGACTTCCAGTCATTAAAATGAAAGCATGGAGAGGCAGGGAAGGTTGCAAGGCTGAGGCCAGCCTGGGAAGTTTAATGAGAACTTGTCTCAAAAACTCAATTTAAATAAATAAATAAACAAATAGGGCTATAGATGTAGATCCCTGGGTTCAATCCCCAGAATTTAAATTAAAAAAAAAAAAAGGAACTGATGGTCTCTGCTTTGTGTTTCTGCCATTCTCTTAAAGCAGAGGACTGAAAAATTAACAAATGGTTAAGTGTTCTCAATGGCTGACTGGATTCTTGTTGATGATAGTTTAATTTGCATTTTAATGAGGCCATCACAATTAGATTTTTATAAAAAGATGATTCTGAGAACCACACTGTAGGAAGACAAGTCATTTTTAATCAGCTACATTTTTGTCCTAAATAAGTGAATTAGCCCCAAATTTCTGGCCCACTGACATTCAACAACTTTACATAAATGAAACAGCAACATTTCATGACATTTTTCTCGGTCAAGGCCCAATATGGTAAGCAACCACTGGCTTATCCCAATCCCCTGATGACTGATCTGCCTTTTCATGCAGAAAAACAACTGAAACCAGATGAGCTGTCTCTGGTTTTGGGTTTCAGAGCCAATGTTGCAAGCAACTCAAATTGCAAGCAAGGGGCTTCGATAGCAGGCAATCATAGCTGTAAACAAGAGCAAGTCTATGTCAAATACTGGATGCAGATTTTGATATAAAATAAGACACAGGCTTTAATCCAGTAGTTCACGTGACACGGTATCATTAACACTGCACCAATCTTTGCTTCTTCCTCCAAAACAGTCTGCAGCCAAGTGTCTCTCGATACTTGGCTGTGAACAGGCACTGTTGTGGCTCTGTACTGAGCACCTATAAATACAAAGAACAACCACTGCTTCCATTGGACTTAAAATTGTAGAAAATACAGGTTCCTGTCTCTTGTCATGCTCTGCTTTTCATTTTCCTTTCCTCCTTCACCTGCTCTCAGGAGTCCCACGACAGATGCTATTAGCATAAAATACACTTAAATTGTGCTGTGAAAGGTGGCCAGAATTAGCAGGAGAAAATTTCATATCACGGAAATGTCTCTTTAAAGAATCGGGAAGACTAAAGCATCCTCTATGGATACCCCAAGTCTCTTCCTGTAAGGTCCATGGACCCAGGACCTTGGGAGATGGGTCCAAGGGAACCTGCGTGGAGAGGGAGAGGGAGAAGGATAGGACCACAGTAGAGTAGTGGGGAAGAAGGAGAGGAGGAGCGAAGAGGAGGAGGGAAAGGTAGGCAGGTACATGATGCACATCCAGCAGGCTGCTTATGAAGTGTTAAGGGACAAAACCTAAGAAATGGGAAAAGGAAAGAAATGTCTGCATTATACTCAGGCACTCATGTGTGTGCATGAGCAGCTGTAATGCGCTTGCCTTCTGAACATGAACCAGATGTTCGCTCTCCTGGGTGTCCAGGTCAAATCAGAGGCATACATAACTAGCTGGAAAGACAAAAGGTAAGCATGAATCTAGATTTAAAGACTTCACCCTTGAAATGACCCAGGATGACTTCATGCAGCCTTCATATGCCATGTCCATTTCGAATCCAAGGGAGATACAGAAAGTAGCATTCTCTAATTTCATTTTTGAGCAGAAAACTATTTTGTGGAAGGAGTGTCTTGGAAGACTGACCTCCACCAAATGCACTTGGGATACTTCCTGAGCAGCACCATGGTGATCCAGTCCTGGGGGCCCCTGCACCTCCCCAGCAGGCCCTTCAGTTGATGGGCACCAGGATGACCTGGCCAACTTCTGACGCAGCAGATCTACACAGATCGCTCTGAGGAGCACCGGAGTTGCCTTCATTTGTCAGAATGGGGAAAACTCTTCATGTATTCCTAAGGGCTTGTTATTTTAATGTAATACCCAACTTATCCAATGCCCAGAAGAGGGCCAGGTCTCAGTACTATAAGCATATAATTGGATATCATATTTAGCTGGGTGCAAGCCCTCCCACCTCAGATAGGTCTCCACTGCTCTGTGGGTCTCTTCCCTTTATCTGATTACCAATCTGCACCTCACACAGGGTCCCAAAGTCCTTGTTCCCAGAGTTCCTACATTATACTCCCTGCCAGCTGAATGCACAGGTAGCACTGGGTTGCATACATCAGCATCCTTAATTTCCATGAGTTAATAATTCAATACAAACCAGTTTCAAATAAGGAAGAGAGACATTTAAAGAAGATATTGAAAGCCCACATAAGCCAAGGCTTTATTACCTCTTCTTCTTCATCAGCCTTTAACTACAGAAGGTGGCAACTAGAGAACTGAATTTAACCATCAGTGCACATTGAGAACTTCTAGGGGCAAAGATCTTGCTTTCTGTTAGCCCCAAATCCTTTCTTTGCTGTCCCCACACCTTGGGGACTGATCCAATGGACTCTTCCCCAGGCTCTTGGCCTCAGCTTCCATGGATCAGCAAGGTGCACAGGAGGTGGGCGGTCAGGCCTTGCTCTATCCCTGCTTTGAGCTGTTGCTAACAGCACTCAGGTCCCCTCACACTTGTCTGGAGTCCTTCTTCCAGGACTCCAGCTGTCCTCAGTCATTTGTACCATTTCCTCCCTAGTCTCCTCAGGACTGGAAATGATTACATCATCTTGCTGTCGTCACCAGTCTCCAGGAACCTCGACATGCAATGGTCAGGTCCTTCACATTCCAAACTTCCACAGCCTTTTCAGCGAAGCCTCAGGAACCATCTGAGCTGCACTGTGCTTGCTGAATGTTCCATCTCTGAACCTGTCCCACTGAGCCATCCTGAACTCAAGGCCAGTTTTAAAAGGTGCATGCAATTACACTGAGTCACAGAACAAAACTGGCCCTTCAGAATAGATTTGTAAGGTTTGAACGTGCCATTTCAATGCACAGTAAGTAGTGTGCACTTATATACGTTACATACGAGTCAAAGTTCTAGAGCTTGTAAATCAAGCTTGTGCCCTAGGAAGAGCGAAAGTTGCTCTTATTAAGGCCCTGAAAATTCATGCTTGTGAGCTTTCGCTAAGGTTGATGAAGCCTTGCGTGCTGCCAAAATTTGATTTCTATGAAATAAAATTTCCAAACATGAAACAACATAAATTAGGACCTGGTGGTTTTCCTAGCAGGGCTCTCTGGGGAAAGTAAGGGCCATGTGCTTGGAGTCTCTCCCCCTCCCCAATCCCAGACTGGAAAAGAATTTTGTTTTTGCTATAGCAGAGGAGATGGCTCTATTATAGGTTTCACCAGAGTTGTTCAGATTATGGAGTTTGTTAGTGAAGTTGCAACCCAGCAGTTCAGGTCTTGGAACATCACTAGATTTTGCCTCTAAAACAAGAATTTCTCCAAGGAGCTGGAGGCCTCAGGCACTTGCAGAACCTGCTGGGTCCTTTCTGTTGCATCACATCCCATTACCCATACTGCTCTACTTCACTACATGGCTGGGACTGGCTTCCCAACTCCACGAAGATGCAAGATGCTCATTGCAGGCATTTGCAATCGAGTCTTGTTCCTTTGGAAGCACAAGACTGACCCTGGACTTGTGTCAGAAAGGATTTCCAATGACCTCCAATGTTCAGTCCAGAACTGAGACAACCTGAGAATTGAGTAACTTCAGTGGAATCCTGGGCCTTCCTCTCTGTCATTGTACAAGTCTTGGGACAATTAACAGCCACATAATCTAGAGGCCTAAAATAAATGAGTGAATATTGTGAGGATATAATCTATTCAGTCTTTTGTGGTACACCTTAACAGCATCTATCAAACCCTTTAAAAATCTATACTTATCCTAGCGGTTTTGCTTCTGTCAATACACTCAAGAACTAATCAGAAATACACTCAAAGATATTGCTACAAGAATGCTCACAATAACTTTATTTATGATGACAAAACAGTAGAGACAAACTAAATATTCCCAAATAAAGAATTCATGAACTACATTACCAATATTTTTATTTCTCACATTATGATGAGCTAGAACTCTAAAACCATCTTCTTGTCCCCAATTTTCAGACAAAACCTAGTAAACACTGTTTTCAATTGATTGCTGAAGAGGCAAGAAAGTCAGGAATGCCAGGTGCCAGGAAGGAGACAGGCCTACAGCATGTACTACTGTAGCTTCAAGTGTACACTACATTCTGCTGTCTTTTCTGGAGACACAACTGCAAATGAGAAGAAGACCTGCCCTAAATGAAATTTATTTTCTCTGTGAGATACAATAAAAAGAAAAGAAAAAAAAAAGAAAACAATTCAAGTAGTGTCTAGAGCTAAAAAAGAAAATGAGCAAAGAGAAAGATTCATGAAGCACTGAAGAGGGAAACTGCAAGACAATGTGATCATGAAAAAAACTATAGGAAGCTCAATGTTGATCTCATTGCTAAAGTAAAGAATGTGTCTTCTTGAAACTTCCTCAGCAAAGATTCCAGAAAAAGTCCCTCCAGAGAACAGCATGTGACAGACGTCAGGAGAAGGGATTCTGGAGCACAGAACTCAAGGGGGCGGGCTGACAGGTACGTGCCCCCACGGACCCACTGGTGATAAAGGTATGTGGGGCACACCTGGCAGGAAATGGGATTCAGGCAGGAGATAAGGGCTGGGGCAAAGCACAGAAATGACCAAGCAGAACGTGTCAAAGGTCATAAAAACCCAGAGAACATGTGCAGAACACAGGACCCCTAAATGACTCCCTGGCTCCCAGAACACTATGTAGAACCAATCAGAAAGTGGTACTTTCAGTTAGTTCCTCATTAGAATCTGGTGCTGTTCACAGAACCAATCAGGAAAGTGCTGTTGAATCCTTCACTTACATCCACTGGGCTTCCCAGAAACTCTTTCCATAGGACAGTTTAAATATGGCAACAGGCCAAGTGAGCTCCTGATAGGACAACTGTCCCAGTGCCTTATCTGCTTGAGGGGGAAGCCAACCTGGGAATTTTGGACACAAAAGAGCCCTTTCCTTTATCCTCAGGGCCACTATAAGTCTGTCTACCAGCTCACTCTCATTCTGCAGAGCATACCTTTTATTTTCCTTCAGTAAATGGACACTTTCAGTGCCTTTTCTATGCGTCTCATCCAATTTTTTGCTCAGGATGCTGAGGTCCTGGAAAACAGACCCACAGGTTCCCCCATAAGGCACAGGATTGCCAAGGGAGAGGCCGAGCGTGGACCACTTAGCTTACAATGAGAGGGCAAGTTTTAAATGACTTCTTGGCTTGCCCAGAGAATGCCAAACTGTCCTCAGATGTGAGGACCCATTTCAAACACTTAGATGCTGTTTTCAGTTCGGAGGTGGTGGAAAGAGAAGAACAATGAGAGGAGGAGGGGAGGTGGTTTATAAGTGTGCAGCTGAGAAAGACATAGCATGTCTTCTTTCTAAGGCATACTGTAGGTTGAGAAATGCAAAACAACAGATAACCCATTTTGCATCTCAAATAAAACTGCTTTCTAAGGGAATTGTTGAAAGTTAGTCCTGTGACACTTTCTACAGGCCTAGCAGACTCCAGCAACTCAGGGACATGCAGGAAAGGGCAGCTGGAGTGAAAAAGCCAGCCGCAGACTCCATGTCTGAAACAGCCACCTGCGTGCAGAACAGACTTCTGCATTCAGAAGTTAAGAAGTTCAGGAATGGACGGGCCTTCTTCCATTTGCGGTCCCTCACTGAACTTCTCCTCCCAGTGACACGCCATCCAGGAAACAGTGACACGTAAGGGAATTACACAGATGCTGAATCCAGGACAGCCTGTTTAATGAAAACCAAGATCATGGAGGACATGCCTTTTCCATGTTCACGTTGTCACAATGCATCATTCATATGTTTTCCAGCCTCCTCAGGTTCGCAACAGGCACAGTATACCCAGCTTGCCAGCCACCAGCATTCCGTAATCCAGTTCATGGGCCAAGACAGCAGGCATTCTCCTGGAATCATGGTCAGGTATCCGACCCCTTTCAGTAGCGCATTTCCTTGACTATGACAACAGCAAATGACACAGCAGTCACAGGCAAAGGACAGAAAGGTGCAAATCTGACTTTCAGCCTGGGGAAGGAGAGCCTGGCTTCTAGGGAAGGTTCTGGAAGAAAGCCAGGCTTGTGGTTTCCACTGCCCTGGGTCTCCCAATAGGATGGGCAGCCGGGATCCCAGCAATGAGCTCTGTCAGCTGTCACAGAAAAGAGGCCCAGCTGGCTCCTGGATCATATTATCATACAGAGCCTAATGGAGCCCCACCTCCTCTGGCTGACAAGCGAGGATGTCCACTCTGAATCATTTCAGCTGCATGGGCTGCTCAAAAACTGTGGTGCATGCTTTACTTCACTTATGCCTCAAAATATTCCATAAGCCAGGACCATTACAAGTTTCACCTACAAATAAGAAAACTGAGGCTCGCCATTGTGAACAGAGGAAATGCCCCCCACCCCATGTTATGCAATTAATAAGCAATAGAGCTAGAACTTGAAATCTCAGGTCTGTGGTTTTTGTTGTTGTTGTTTTGTTTTGTTTCATTTTGGTTTTTTCTATAGTATTGGAGATTGAAGCCAGGGCCTTCACAATGAGCTACATCCCATCCCTTCTTTTTATGTTTTATTTTGAGACACAATCTTACCAAGTCACTAAGTTGCCCAGGCTGGGCTCTAACTTACAATCCTCCTGACTCAGCCTCCCAGAGTGCTGGGGTCACAGGCATGCACCACCATATCCAGTTAGGTCTCTACACTGAACAACATCTTGCTGCATGATGTTAAGCTTGTGGGTTACCTCAAGTCAACAGTCCACTTGTTCCTTGTGTTGCTGACACCTGCAAGCACCTGGATATGTGGACCATTGGCTGGGATCACATGACACAGCCTCATCAAGTTATGGTGAGTCCACAAGAAATACAAAAATCATATGACGAAGTGTGCATCGAGACAGTTCTCCTTTTCCAGTTCTGTTAGCTGAAATCCTATGACTACAAAGATGCCCATAACACTGTCCCTCTCTTGCATGCATACCACATAGCTGTGTGGCCCTGAAGTGCCTTCCATGAGCAAGTAGAGGCTATTTCTCCATTCCTTGAATTTGAACTTGACCACAAAAGTCCCTACTCACAAGTGTACTTTCTTTCGCTTGGGAATCCTGGTCCACCCTGCTCTGTGGACAAACATGGACTGGTCTGTTGCATGATGAGGCACACATGACCAAGTCTTCCCACTGTCCCAGTCATTGACAAATCAATCACTGTCACATGAGTGATGAGAAGAATCATGCCGGACCACCCAGCCCCAACCAAGATGGCCTGGATCACAAAAATTTCCCTATCTGACCACAGAATTGAGATGAATAATAAATATATATGGTTTTCAGCCACCAAGATTTGGGATGGTTTGTTACACAGCACAAGCTAGCTGACACAAGAATTTAGAAAGGAAAGCTCTGGCATGTTTGCATCAGCAGTACAACATGACCCTAGCAGCATTCACCCCACCCTTGCAAGCCACACCTCTCCATACGTTACGTCTCTTCAAGAGAACCTATTCTAAATCCAGGACAGTAAGCACAGTGCTTATTTGTTTTGTATTGTATTATTTGCCACCTATCCCTTTCCCCAAAGCTTTGAATTCAGTGCCCCTCCTGGGAGGGTTCCCAAGTCTGCTTGCAGCAGAGTAGATTCATCTGATAGGAATGCAATAAAAATCTGAATGCATTAGATTCATCCTCAGAGATTCTGACAGCATTGCTGCTAGCTGAGACCACATTATGGCTATGCTGTTCTTTAGAATCAGACTGTGAGGGTTGAAATCCAGTCACAGAGTTGGCTGATGGATAGATCATTTTCACCATTGTTCTCTCAAACTAGAAATTCATATGTTTATCAAAGAAAGCTAAACTTTTCAGTAAGAAACATTATCCTTGATAAAGAATAAGACTCACAGTCTTTTCTGAAACATCAGGATTCTTCCTATTTGAAGGGCCAATGACCAAGACCCTCAGCTGCCACATAGCTATTGCTGCATGAGACCTCAGATGGGTCCTTCAGCCTCCCCTATGTTCATCTTTCCAATATGGAAAAAGGAAGACGTGGAATCGTGTGCCATGAAGTCCTCTGCCATTCCTGAAAGCGTGACTGCACACTCATTATCAACATTCCTAGCTCAGTGCTCCATGCTGGTTCTTCTCATGGAAGTCAGTCAGCAAATCCTGCCTTCACAATTTATAATAACTGAATCTTAGAAACATTCAATATGCCCACCATCAATGGATGGATAAAGAAAGTGTGATTATGATATATAATGGAGTACTATTCTGCCATAAAGAAGGATAAACTTGAGTCATTTTTAGGTAAATGGATACACCACAAGACCATAATTTTAAGTGAAATAAATTAGACACACAAGTTTAAATACTGTGTTGTTTCTCATGTGTGAGAAACCCAAAGGGTAAATAAGGAGCATAATGGAGGATAGATACTGGAAAGTAGGAAGAACATGTTCAAATGGGAAGGGGAACAAGGGAGTGGAGAAGGGGAAAGGAAATAAAAGAAAAGGGATTTAATAAAGAGAATGCAAGGAAAAAATGGAACCAAAGCTTTGTAAATAGAGAAAGGAAGAAGGGTTAAAGGGAGGGAATGAGAATGAAAAAAAAATAATTATGACATACTATGTAAAGGTACAAATTTTCCTATGATGAATGTGATCATTAGGTATGGCAAACATGTACCAATAAAAAAATACTGAGCACCAACTGAAGTGCTAGGTACCTGCCTGAGAGAGAGAGAGAGATAAAACATGGGGACTCCTGAACTGATCATATTTCCAAAAAAAAGAGAAAAGATAAATCCACAGAGTTGTGTGATTACCATATTTCCCTGGAAATAAGACCTAACCAGAAGATAAGCCCACATTTAAATAGCATTTTTCAGAATGCTCATAATATAAATCATACTCCAAAAATAAGCTCCATTAAAGATTGTCAGCCAAATGCTTTTAGTATATATGTTTGTAGCACATGATGGATGTACCGAATTATAAAATAACATTAATATATAATTAAATATAAATAAATAATATTATTAGCATTAATATTTCAAATAAATGATAATATAAAGTATCATTACATGTTTGTAAATACCACATGGGCATTTTTGGATGGGAGGTCAACACCTATGTAAACAGATGAACTTGAGACTCACTGACAAATGACCAATTGGAGCACAGACAGTTTCACAATGTGTACTCTTGATAATGAATGGACGTGGTTATGTCTAATATCAATCCTCAGAATGCAATAGGGCATGTGCTAGAACAGACGTACTTAATGCACTCATGTGAAATAGAAATGTTTTCTGAATTTTGCTGCCTGCAATTTGTCGCTGCTTTTATGTGGACCATCAGTCTTAACTGTCATCATTTTTGTCACCGCTGCTGCCTCGCAAGTCTTCAATTAACACTTGATTTATTGGAAACTTTGTGAAGCCCAGATGCAGGAGGTTGTGCCTTGGGTGAAGAATTCATGGGATAAAATCACTGACAGCTGTGTTGCCAGTGCACTATGAGCAGGTTAATGGCCAAGAAGAACTCATGGAAGGAGAGCGCTATTGCTGGACCTAAGAGATTGGGGCCAATGGTTCTAGGAGAAAGGGAGTTGCAACAAATTCAGGCTGGAGTTCATGGCTCAGAGTTGTGATGATGTTCCAGAAGACAATGACATGACTGTATTTGACTGAATGTAGATTTCTGTGCATGAATAAATGTAGCTGTTTGTACTCACAGAAATGATTGTTGTTCATGATTAAATGTAAATGATTGTACATGAAAAAAAATAAGACATGCCCTAAAAATAAGCTCTATTGCATCTTTTGGAGCAAAAATTGATATAAAACTCGGTCTTATTTTCAGGGAATATGGTAGCACAAGAGTGGCCCTAAAGAAAGGAGGAAAGCAGAACAGGTTCTGACTCAGATGAAAGGAGACACCAAAAACTCACTGTCCCTCAAGATTCACATGCTGACAGCCTAATCCATGGTCCTACGGTAATTAGAAATGGGGCCTTTCAGGGGGGTAGACCAGCTCCTGAGAGTGCAGTCCCAACAATGAGATCACACCCTCTTGAGAAGAGACACCAGAGCTTCCCCTCTCTGCCATGTGAGGACAGAGCAAGAAAACGACCATCTGCAAACCAGGAAGAGTCATATGAGCCCCAGAATCTGCCCGCAAATCAGTCTTAGATTTGTGAGAAGTCAATGTCTGTGTTAAAGTCATCGGTGTGTGGCATTTTGTTATAGTAGCTCCAGTTAGGACAAAAGCCCTCCTGAAAGAGGTGGGACTTCAGTTGAAAGGGCCAGGAAAAAATAAGGTAGGAAATAAGATAAAAGAGACAGGTGGAAGTGAAAGCAGAGAAACAAAAGAAGGTCACTTGGTGGGTGAGGTTAGTAAAGAATGAAAAACAGAAAGACAAGCATGAAACAACCTCTCTAGATGGAGAGAGGTTAGGCAAAATCCTGCTAGGCAAAATGCATGGGCACTTTCAATTCCTTCCCAAAAACCTTGGTAAAGAAAGGGATTTTTTTTTCAAGTCTACCATAATACATATTGGATGTGCATCAATGGATGGATAGATGGATGAATGGATGGATGAATGCATGAATGGATAAATGAGTTCCATGTTTTATCCACCTCATAGGCTAAACACCAATAATAAACACATCATGATCAAATCATTTCAGGTTATGGCATTTGGTAAGTATCCACACTACACTTTGAGCTCTGAAAGAAGAAAGGTCTGTTAAGTAACTTTCCAAAAGTCACACAACCAAAAATTCATAGCATTGGGATTTGAATCTAGGAATCTGAGCCCCAGAATATGAACTTCTGAAGCAATAACTTCACCGTCTCCTCTTACGGGGGCTTAGGAAGTATTTGTTGAGTTAAAGATTTACACGCAACTCAAGGTTTTATAGTTTCTTTAAAAAGATGGCACACATTTTTAAGTGTATAATGATCTTAAGAATAATCCCCAATTTTTAAGAAATAATTACAATTTAAGTATAAATTCTTGGTTACAGAACATGGAAAATATTTAAAAAGCCTAAAATCTCATAATTTTAGCAATCAGCCAAAACTGCTATTACCATACTTACCCCTTTATAATGTAATTACTTTTTATTTTAGACCTCTGAAGTTATAACTTCCTTAAAATTATATCATAAGAATTTATTACCTCATTAAACATTTTAAAGCTTGTACACTTCAACCAGCCCATAATATTTTTGTCACATTAACTGGTGCAATGGTTTCCTTGGTGACAAACAACTGAGATGTCTCCAAGTTTTTACAATAATAAAATAATACTTCTCAATGTTGCTAGAGTTTCTCTGGTGCATTAAAATAAATCACTAGCATTTTAAAGTTAACTATGTAATGAATGCAAAATATCTCACGTTATTAACCAAGTGTGAAATCGGGGGCATGACTAGGACTTAGATACTGCCTGGTTGGCAGCAGTGGTTTGTTGCTCGGACATCACAGGATAAATAGACAGGACCTTCACATACACCAAAGAAACAAGACGCTGTGGCCTGCCACTCAGGATAGCTGAGCATCCCTGATCAAAAAATTCAGGGCCAGAAGTGTGATTTTTGATTTTTGTGGAGGGCTTTAGGAAATTTAAATATATATGATGAGATATCTTGGGACAGGAACTAGTCTAATCATAAAGTTATTGTTCTATATACACTGCATGCAGAGAACGTGAAGGTAATTTTATATGATATTTTAAATAATTTCATGCATGAAACAAAGTTTCCTGGTGTGAGACTTTTTCCGCTTTTGATGTCAGGTCTGTGCTCAAGGAGTTTTGGAACTGAATGTATTTTGGATTCAGGATTTCTGGATCAGACATACTCATCCTGCAGAGTAGGGTATGCAAGACTCATGGGACAGCCAGACAGAAAAGCAGCTGCCAAGTCCTCGAGTGCCCAAGATGGGGTCACATGGTATATTGGGTGATACTATGTACCCCCAAGTACTCATATACTTTTTATGGGGCTGAGTCTGGCACTTGCAATCGGTTTGTTGTCTAGTGCTAAGATTGGTGATGTGAGTGCAGCACCTGCCCAGGGGTAGAGCTGAGATACAGTGTAAGGGAGGCGGGTCTTCCTCTTTTCTCACTTCCGCCACCTCTCTCTCTCCAGCGCACCTTGCCACAGCCATGAATGGCGGCCTATGATGCCACACTGCCTTGGAGCCAACTGAGTATGGACTGAAACTCCCGAGAAACTGTAAGAAATAAACCTTTCCTTCCCTAATTTTGGGCATCAGGTGTTTTGTCTCGGCAACAAGCAAAAAGTAACTAAGACACAGGACTTGATGAGATGACTGGCAGTCAGGAAGAGTCAGGTGAGGAGTTTGTGCACCCCAGGACCAGAGGGCCTCGGGAACAAAACGATGAAGGTCAAACCAAACCTTTGAGCCACCATCAAGAACCAAGCCTAGCACAAAACCAACAGCTCCTCACAGATGTTGGAGAATCAAAGCCCTCAGATTCTCCATTCACTCTGTTAAGTTCCTGAGGCTGAAATGGAACTGCCACCTCCATGGAATGTGAGTCTTTTCCCATTCTCTACTATATTGCCTCTTACTACCATTAATTGTGCTATGCCAACCTGACTGGAGTAATAAAAGCCTTAAAGATCACTAAAGCAGTTCTGGGTATGTCTGTGAATGACTGACACATAAGCCAGCAAACGAAGGTGGGAAAACAACGCCCCAGATGTGGGTGGCCTCAACCAACAGGCTTGCACTTCGAATGGAATAAAAAGGGAAAGAAAGATGTGTACTTGTTTTGAAGAACTCCAGTCTTCCTGAGGGGATGCACCCTTTGCTTCCATCACTGTTGGACATCTGTCTCCAGGTTCTTCACCCTTCTGAGGCAGACTCACACCAGAGACTCTCCAGGGAGCTTCCAGGCCTTTGACCTGCACCCTTGATCCCTCTTATTCTGGGGCTTCCATCTTCTAGGCCTGAGCAGCTACTGGATTTCCCCCACTCTCCAGCATGCAGAAAGTGACTGAGGACTCTCCCGCCTCTGACCCTGTAAGCCTACCTAATCAATCCCTTTGCACAATTATATGTATTTTTCAATAATTCCATTCTTCTAGAGAACCCTAAATAATACACCACTATTTTGAAACACTATCTTTGAATTAAGACTAGTTATTTGGAGGTCTCAGTGGTGAATATAAATTTCATCTATAAATACATGTTTTAAAAAGTCTTACCCATCTGGATGATTCCTAGTTTGTCCTGGTAAATGATTTCTAGATATATGCATGGTCTTGTTTCTTTTACCGTAAGTTTATGTAGGGTGGTTAGGCCTGTGTTCATGACCATGCTGCTTAATCTAGGAAGCAGGTATATCTGATTGCTAAGGCTAGCATAAGAAAATACCACCAGTGGGTTGAAAGTCAGCAACTTATCTTTCCAAGGTTCCTCAGGCTGAAAGTCCAAGGTCCAGTGTTGGGGGCTGTGTTCTCTGAGTCCTCTCTCCTTGGCTTGCAGGAGGCCTCTCTGCTCCTTCTTCACATAGTCTTTTATGTGCCTTTCTGTGTCCTAATTGCTTTGTCTTACGAAGACACCAGTCAAATTGGGGCAGGACGTTCCCTGGAGGCCACATTTTAATGTAATCACCTTTATAAGATTCATTGTCTTCAAAATACAGTCACATTCTGAGACACTGGGGGTGAAGTCTTCAAACACAATTCAGCCCATACTGAGGGTTAGGGGGAACTGGGCCTGGGTCCTTCACCTCCTTCAAACAACCCCTTCCTTTTAGAGAGTCCATGAACAGCTTTTCCCCTGTTTTTACCAGGTTTTGTAAAATAATTTTGTTTACAAGAGAAAATGCTAATGAGTCCCAGAACACTGAAACAAAAGGTCAAACCAACATTTATGAAATTCCCACTTGCCCTTTAAAACTCTGAGAATATCTGAGTCACATCGCTATCACAGGGACTACCTTCATGAGACAAGCATTCCTGCACTTCCTCCTTATTGTTTCTGTTTTATTTTCATTTTTGTTTTATTCTGGGGACTTGTTTGTTTCTGTAGCGTTTCACAGTATTCCTGTTAAGTGGGAAAACTTCTGGTATAACTCCTCTCCCAAAAAAATGATTTTGGGAAAACCACCTAGAAACAAAAACAATAGTCCTAATTTTGTCAAGCTATAGAGGATGTTATGGTTGATACAGTGTGTCAACTTGAGAAGTGTAGAAGTTTAACTAAGACTCAGCAGGGGACCAGGATCCTTACTTTGTAAATATCCCCATCCTGGGCAAAAGGAGGGCACAGAGATTTTGAGTGCATGTAAGGACTCTATAGATTTCCAACTAACTACCGGGGCGAGTCTTGGAATTGCTATTTTAGTCATTTTATTTCAAAATAAAATTAATTGAGCCTACAAACCTGGTGGGGGGGTGGCCTGTGCACAATATAAAGGAGGAAAAGAGGCTTGCTGTTGCCCCTGCTTTTGTTCTGGTTGCTTTTCCTGGCTGCTGCCTTGAAGTGTTGTTCCTGTGCCACGCCACCCTGCCTTGGAGCCAGCTGATTATGGACTGAAACCTCAGTGAACAGTGAGCTAAATAAACTTTTCCTTCCTTCATTTTGGGGGATGGGTATTTTGCCCCAGCAAGGAGAGCAAAGTAACCAAGACAGAGGAGTTCAAAACCTTCTGAAGCTCATCAGCTCATTTAAAGCAACAGAGTGATAAAGTTATTATGGCAATGCATTTCTATCTGTAAATCCTTCAGATCATATTCTGCAAGATTTTCTACCCATGCAATATGTTGTCATCAAATGAATGCTATTAACCTGCACTTTCAACTCCAGGAAAATTTTATATACTGGTTGTTTGCACTGTATAGAAAAGTCTCAAATTGAAAATAATTAAAATGGGTTGTGAACCAGGAAATGGAGTTTTGTGTTTATATCATACTCCCAGCACAAAAGTAATCATAATAATCAAACTAAGTTTATTAATTTCTTTAAGTTTATTAATTTCTTTTCAAACTATGCTGAAAATATTCATATATATTTTTCTATAACCACTCTAGGAACAATCAGTGTTGCCATTTGCCTCTTGATTTTACGTCAGCCAGCATTTATGCAGCAACTAAATCAATATATCACGTACTAAGTGGGGATATTTATATATTCCAATATTCTCATTTACATTTTGATCTAGTTTTCATTGGCAATATATCTTAAAATTTTACAGATATATTTACAGAGTTCCAAATTAACTCTTTCAAATGTCTTCATGCATCCTAAGATTTTAAGAAACACTATCTTTAAAACAGAAATCATTTCTTGCCAGGTATGATGACTCACACCTATAATCCCAGCACTCTGTGAAACTGAGGCAGGAAGATTGGAAGTTTAAATCCAGCCTGGACAATTTAGTGACTTGGCAACATAATGCACTGTTTCAAATGTTTTAAAAATTTTTAAGTTTAAAATAGTGCTGGGGATATAGTACAATGTGAAGGCCCTGGGTTCAATTCTGCATACTGGGGGGTGGGGAGTTCTTACTCACATCAATTTACCTGTGCTAAAATATGTAGAATCACATAATGTACATTTGCTAAAATACACAGAATCCTTTCTTCTAAAGCCATGATTACACCACAATGGATGTGAGCTAATCTCCAGTCGCTCTTGAGCAAGTGTGTTTCATCAAGGCTACCCAAAGAACTGCTTCAGAAGAGTTGTTAGGACTCCCGTGATTATCTAGTGGTGGCACACTGAAGGTACAGGAAAAGACAGCTGTGTCAGATTGTTGTTTGCCTCAGGCACGGGTTAGAGGCACATCTGCCCAGGCAGTGCTTATTTTCTTTGTGCACTTCAGGACTTTGCCGGATTTATCATGCCTTGCACTCAGTAGCAAGACATCTTAGGGTAAGAGGACTTCCATAACTGCTTCAGAAAGTGGCAAGGATGGGAGAAGCGTGTTCTTAGTGAGCAGGAGTTACTGAGGGGAATGAATGCAAATGAGTCATTTACTGTAACAAATTTGATCACCCTTTGTATACCCCGATGCTTCATTCACCTGCTGGGGCCTCAGTGTGCCTCTGGGTGCCCTTTCCCAAATCATAGGGTGCATTCACTCTCTCCTGCCTCTCTCAAGTGCAAGCAAGTCACTGAGTGCTCAGCTACTGCGTGATTCTCCCAAGATTCCTAAGCATGCGACTACAGCAATTATTCCTCCTAATAATACAAACAACAGTGGCAATGAAACTCTTCCTCTACCTGCTGGGTATCATACTGAGTGGCTTATATGTATTTACTCATTGAATAATGTAAACACTGCTCAGGAGAGCCATATGTAAGTCACACAGGTAATGTAAAATTTTCCAGTAATTATATTTAAAATTTAAGAACTGACAGGATATAAAATCAACATTAAAAAACCAATAGCTTTACTATACACCAATAGTTAACTAGAAGAGAATCAGGAAAACAATTCTATTGACAATAGCTTCAAAAAAATCAGCTGGGGATCAACCTAAGCAAGGAGATGAAAGACTTCTACAATGAAAATTACAGAACGCTGAAGGACGACACTGAAGAAAACACTAGAAGATGGAAAGACCACCCTCATGTTCATAAATTTGCAGAATTAGCATTGTTAAAATAGACATATTATGAAAAGTGATCTATAGATACAATGCACTGCAATTCTCAACAAAATACCAATGATATCTTCACAGAACAAGAAAAAAATCCTAAATTTCATATGGAAATACAAATTAAAGAACACTAAAGAAATTCTAAGCAAAAAGAGCAAACGTGGAGGCATCACAATACTTGATTTCAAATTACTGCAAAGCCATAGTAATGAAAACAGCAAGGTTCTGGCAAGGCACACGTGGCAACGGAATGCAACGAAAAACACAGGTATGAGCACTCACAACTACAGTTATCCGATTTTTGAAAAAAGGAGCCAAAAACATATATTGGAAAAAAGAGAGCCTCTTTAACAAATGGGGCTGGGGAACTGGATATCCACTTGTGGCAAGGTGGAACTAGATTCCTATCTCTAATTTCATATTAAAATCAATTCAAAATGAACCAAAGACCTCATCATGAGACCTAAAATTTTGAAACTGCTAGAAAAAAAAAATCAGAGGAAACACTGGAAGTCATAAAAACAGGCAAACACCTCCTGAATAAGATTCTAAAAGCACAGGAAATAATAGCAAGAATTAACAAATGAGACTACATCAAACTAAAAAACTTCTGCACAGGAAGGGAAGCAACCAATAGAGTGAAGAGACAGCCAGCAGAGTGGGGGAAAAAATCTTTGCTAGCCAGCCACTCTTACGACAGAGGATTAATATCTAAAATATATAAGGAACTCAAACAAAATAAAACAAAACAAAACAAAACAAAAAACACTGGCGTAACTGACAAATTTTTGCTCACATAAATCTGCCCATGACATCATGGCAGATATCCAGCATGGTGAGGAGACCACAAAAAGACACCTTATCAGACTTCTTCTTCCTGACTCAAAATAGAATTCCTGCCTCCCCTTCCAACACATGCCAAAGATTCCCCAATGCCCAGATGAAACACTGTCCCACTCCCACCATTACCAGCTTGCTTAGCGCCACCCTGGTGAGAGCTAATATTAGCAGTACCTATCCTTTTGTCTGCTGAGAGCTTCTGCACCCCTGTGCAACTCCCCTGTGCCTGCATTAAAGGTCTTTTTTGCTCTTTGTCTCCTCTCCAGCTTTTTCTGTACTACCACCTCAGACCGAGTGCCAAAAAATACTCAATCAGTAACAAATAGCCCAGTCAATAAATAGGTAAATGAACACTTCTAAAAAAAAGGACAAATGGTCAATAAGTACATGCAAAAATATTCAACACAGTTAGCCATCAGGAAAATGCGCATCAGAACTACATTTAGACTCCATCTCATCCCAGTCAGCATTGCCACCATCAAGAGTATAAAAATCAATAAATCCTGGCAAAGATACAGTGTGAGAGGCAAGAGCTCTTCTACATTGCTGGCAGAAATGTAAATTAGTCCAGCCACTATGGAAATCGGTATGGAATAAAGTAAAATGAGAACCAACATACGACCCAGTTGTACCTCTCCTTGGTATATACTGAAAAGAATTAAAGTCCCCACAATATAAGCATTCCTGGACACTCGTGTTTATTTTGGTATAGCTCATGGTAACCAAGATATGAAATCAGCGCAGGTACCCACCAACAGATGAAAGTGTAAGGAAAATGTGGTATGCACACAGGATGGAGTACTATTCAGCTATAGAGAAGAATGGAATTATACCACTTCCAGGAAAAAAGATGGAACCAGAGATCATTCACAAAGATGAATATCACATTTTTTCCAACATGTAAAGTCTAAAATAAATAAATAAATAAAATAACATGAAAGTGGATGGGAGACAATTATTAGACAACAGGAAAGGAATAGAGGGTGTACAAAGGAGGACAAGAGGGGGATGGATATGACCAAAATACATGCATGGGTGAATATACCACACTGAAACCCTGTATTTTGTGAAATTAATAAGCATTAGTAAAATATATTTAAAAGTAATAAAGAGATAACAGGTTTAAAATTGAGAACTCAAATTAATATATTTTATTTAATCCAATATTTCTAAAATATTAATGTGTAATTGATACAGAAATTATGGATGAGATTTTACATTCTTTTAGGTGTTCAGCTTTCCAAGTGCAGATCAACACTTACAGCACATCTCAGCTCAACTAACCTCACTGCACATGCTCAACAGCCAGGCACAGCCAGACAGCACAACCCCAGCAATGGGTGGTGCAGGTGTTCTTGCCACTGAATTATGCAGAAACTGATGCTTAGAAAAGCCCAAAGTCACACGCCTGGGTCAGAATGAAAGCCAAGTCCATGTCCACTGTTTAGCAGGCAGCACATTTCCATTAGGAGGCACGTGTTTCAACATTGCACTTCTTAAATGTTAATGTCACTTAACAATCCAGCCCTTATCTATCTTTGCTGATAGATATAATCTGTATAACATGAACACTGATAATAATTTATACTACTTAAGGTAATACTTTAAAGCCCAGAAATAACTATGTTCAAACACTGTCATCATAATGCATCATGAAAAAGGTCCTAACAGTGGTGAACTGCTAAGTGAAGTATGATGCAATATTCTGCATTTCACAATCAGAAACAGTAATTTTTACAAGGTACCTTACAGTTAAGCAATTTCTAGGGCTAGCTAACATTTTAATGGAAGCAGCCTAAGTTTATTTGTGTATTTATATCCATCTGTACAGCAAACACTGTACAGTACTTGTCTGATTACACATTTGTATCTAAAGAAAATAAATACCAGCCCACATGATATGAAAAACAGGACCATCTGGAGAAAATACCTGCCACCAAGGCAAAACAGAACTGAAAATGAGAAGAAAAAGCAAAAGTCAAGTGACAGAAAAATAATGGCTGGGATGGGACTGCTGCCATTTTCTAACACATTAGTACTGTTTATATATAAAAATATGCAGAAGCCTGTTTTGAAGAAAATTGAAGGAAAGAATTCAAAATGTCCTGGGATAAAAAGCAACTCCCAGCTCAGGTTTTGCCAGGCGGGGATGCCCAGGTGGGGACGGATCGCTGTGAGAGGTCAGCTTGGAGCACTGTCCTGAGCAGGTTGGCCAAAGCATTAAAAGGTGAAGGAATGTGCCTTTATGGTATTAATGTGCCTTTATGGTATTATTTATATGTTCTAGTTTATTAATACAGAGAAGAAAGCAATTTCCATGAATCAGAAAACCAAAATGCTCCTATTACATTACATTTGTCAGGTCATGAGCTTCCTGGAAATAAATTACTAAAATAAATGAATTACATTTCTTCCACCTAAACGGTAATTCTTCCTGACAGCCCAAATTTTACAGAACATCGCTCACTGCAAATGGATGTTCAAAGTAACCTGCCTGGAAATTGCACTGGTGAGTCTAGGAAAATGCCTCAGGCTCAACCTCAGAAGAGGCTTTGAGGAAAGAAAACCTATTTTTAAAAAGTAGCACAAGCCTAGCACGATGGCCCGCTCCTGTAATTCCAGTTACTGGGAGAGCTGACAAGCTAATAGGGAAGATGAGGCAGGAAGATCCAAGTTTGAGGCCAGACTGAATGACTTACTAAGACTCTATCTCAAAATAGAAAATAAAAGACGGCTGAGGATTCAGTTAGTGCAAAAGCCCTAGGTTCAATTCCCAGTACTGAAAAAAAAACAAAAGGAACAAAGAGCAACTATAAAATGAGTAATGGATTCCACATTAGTAATGAACACCGAAGGCAAGACGAACTTTCATACTTCTCGTGTTTATTTTATTGATCAGTGAAGTGATACATCATCATCTAGAATCCAGCTTCATCACTTGAGAAAAACAGAAAGCACTTTAAATTTTTACAAACTCATGGCTGAAGGAATCAAGAAGTCAAAATGAGACAGTGAGGTATTCCAAAGATCAGCAAATGTGGCACAAAGCTGCTCCCATACCTGAGCTAAAAGACAAAGGGACAGGGCAATGTTAACCAACCAGCCCAGGGTCAATGTCACCTATAGAAGCTGACACCACAGAACCCATTCCAGATCCTCAAAATCACCTGGTTTCTCCTTCCCACCCAACTTCTAGTCTCCTAGTCCCAGTGAAGTCACCTACAAAGAGCCTAGGGCATGAGGCCTGCAGGGTCCAGGCCCCACCAACGCAGGACAAGGAGAGCATGCAGGATGAACAAGTCCAGACACCCAAGCTGCATCACAGTCACCGCCCTCAGCTCCAAGGACCAGCTCTCCAGCAACCTGCTTCAGTGCACTGCCAACAGCCTACACCAAGACAATGAAAGGCTTCCTGTCCTCATTCTTAACAAAATGGTGACAAACAGTGACAAACCATTCCGTGTCCTTTTTTAAACACTCCCAGAAGAAACTCTCCTACTGCTCCAGTACCAAAAGCATTTGTCCCTTCCTTAGATAATGAGGGAGATTGGGGCTTGTGGACACTGGACTGGGGAAATGCTCTGGTTTCCTAAGACCCTGTCAATCACAGCTGGGCCAGGGCTCAGCTTCACTCCTCCCCACACTGTTTAGTATCTCTTCATTACTACAAGCTGACTTAATTTATGAAATGATTTGGGAAAAAATGCAAACATTTATACAAGGTATGATCAAAAAATACGGTGAATGCTTAAAAATTATTATAGTAAAAGACACATTGCCATGAATCTCCCTGAAAATACTCCTTTTGCTTCAAACACACTTCCCCCATCGTGCTTGCCACTTTCTGAAGCAGTTCTGCAAGTCCTTTTTCCTAAGTGTCTTGTCTTGCTTTGTCCTGCTTTCCTTCATGTCCTGAATTGATTCGAAATGTTTCCCCTTCATATCCATTTTGACCTTGGGGACCAGCCAAAAGTCACATGGTGCCAGACCCGATGAGTAAGATGGATGAGGACATGTCATAATATTTTTATTTGACAGCAATTGCTGTAAATGTTTTGAATTGATTTAGGACATTGAGGCAGCCAAGACAAAACAATTAAAGACACTCAGGAAAGATTTTTAGAGCTGCTTCAGAAAGTGGCCCAAGTGAGGGGAAAAGTGTGTTCAAAGTGAGGAGAGTATTTCGAGGGGGATAAGTGGCAGTACTTTCACTGTAATTTGTGTGTGTGTGTGTGTGTGTGTGTGTGGTATCAGGAATTGAACTCAGGACCTTGCACTTGCCAGACAGGTGCTGAATTTTTTTTTTTTTAATTTGAACATTCATCATATTTTTAATCATACCATGTACACACACCTTTATATTCCTACAACTGGTGTGCATAGTTTCAAACACCGGCTAATGACAACTGTGAAATACAACATAAATCCAGGGCAGTTGGTACAGTCTACAGTGGATTGAAGGCCTAGCCTTACACTTGTCAGATATGTTGCAACTACTTGTCTTGTTTTTAATTTATTTTGTAAAATGATAAAAACAAATATTTTATTTTGCTGACTTATACAAAATAGATGTTTAATGTGTATGTAACTAAATCCATCAGGCTTTTATGGTTTCCTACATCAACTGCATGTATAGGGTGTTTTCTTCAATCTTAAAATCAGATAAATATGAATGTACACACCCTCTACCTTGTTTTATGGTTTATTTGAATTAAAAACAAAATTAGAATAAGAAACAATGGCATGGATCCTGTCTTCTGCCAAAAGTGGTCTTAATTACAGTTCTAAGCAGTTACTAATAAAATAACTCATCTAATTTTCACAACTGCCCTATGGTAGATGCCATCAAGCATCCCCATTTTACAGAGAGGTAAATAGAGGCACACAGAGAGAAGTGACTTGACTAAAATCACACAGGCAGTGAGTGGCAAAGCCTGGGTGTGACCCTGCATGCTAGATACTCTGCGCGCATACACAGCACCCTGCTGCCTCTGTGCTGGGTGAGAAGGTCAGCAAGAGCCAAAGAGTTAATGTGCGTTTTCCTGACTAGTCAGCAAGCCGACCTAGCAACTCCCCAAGCCATCGAGACATCCCACAGTTAGTGATGTCCACGCTATCACATATGTTCCCACTTTCCTCAGCATCACAGATGTCCCCAGTGACAGGGAGGAGCAGAGCTCTCTTATCCCCATCTGCACATACAGACTCAGTAACCAAGACAACAGAGAAGGTTTTTCTTTTTTTTTTTTTTTTGGTAACAAGGATCAAACTCACAACCTCACGCCTGCCAGGCAGGTGCTTACACCACTGAGTTAAATCCCCAGCCCTATTTTTTTGAGACAGGGCCTCACCATGCAGTTCAGGCTGACCTTGAACTCACTTTGTAGCCCAGGCTGGTCTTGAACTCACAACGATCCTCCTGCCTCAGCCTCCCGAGTGCTGGAATTAAAGGTGTGCGCCACTACACATGGCTGAGAAGGGATTTTATCAGTACACTACCCCTGGAGGCTTCTCTCTTGGGCCATGTGGCCAGCTCTTCCCATACCTCTCCTGTGTCCCCAGTCAAGCAACAAGACCCTCAAGACACAAATGGACACCATAACCACACTGAAGTCTGGAATTTCAGCCAAACTATTGCTCTCTCATTAGGATTTCACTAATTACAGGATTTAGGAAGCTGAAATGAGATTCACAATTACAGCTAGTATTCACTCAACCTTTTCCCCTTGGAGAAAACCAGCTGGCCTGACAAATGTAACAAACAAGCCCCCAAAAAACCCAAGAACAAGTATTTATAGAAGAAAATAATTAATAGAAGTGATTACCAACACTACCTTCAGTGGTACAAATATATGAGTGAGGGTTTTTTTTTTGTTTTCATTTGGTACTGGGAATTGAATGCAGGGCCTTCACACTGAGCAACTTCCCCAGCCCTTTTGTATTTTTTATTTTCAGACAGGGTCTGGCTAAGTTGCCCAGGCTGGGCTCAAACTTGTAATCTTCCCAATTTTATTTTGTGCTAGGCTTTCCAAATTGACCATTTACCCCTACCACCTGGGTAAAATCATGACTATAGGAATAGTATAAACTTTGCCAATCTGGGGTTTCCCATCACATCCTTCCCCTGTGAACACATGGGCGTCCAGTCCCACTCTGCCTAGACCCCTGGACACTGGGGACACAGAAGCAAAACTCTTCAGTCCCATCTATGAAGTGTGACCTTTTAACCCTGAGAATATAGTGATGAGTACTATATGAGTTGTATAATTAAATGTTAATTTAGGAAATGATTGTGGTTGTATGAAGGGAGAAAGAGCATTATGAGTCAAGGCTGAGATCCTCAAGAAAGTCTTTAAAGGTCAACTTGATGTTCATTCCCCCTGGCCTGCCCTGCCTGTCCCCTGTGGCCCAGCTGGACTCTGTTTTCATGGGACATTCATCTAGGACCACAGCCAAACAGAGGGGCTGGCTGCCCTGCCCATCCTCGCCTGACCTGGTGTGGATGAAGTGACCGAGGCACCCTGGAACCTTGCCCATCCACCATGTTTGCTGCTATTCAACATCCCTAATTATCTCTAATGAACAGGAACCTTCCAAAAACAAATACCTTCTGAGCCTCCGAGCCCCTGAGCCTGCTGCCACCACGCTTCCTAAATACCTGCCGGGATGCGACACTGTGCAAGGTCACAAATGTTAAGGGACACATCACTCACACACCCTCACACTTACGCCTTTGAAATGCCCACCCCATGGCAGTGAACTCAGAACCTTCCAAAGGACCTATACTATTGTGCAAAGGCTAATTAAAAAAGAAAGAATAAAACAAACAACTTCCTCATATTAAGTCCTGCAACTCCTGCCTATAATTTCCCTTTATTGTTTCCCCTCATTCATCTCCCCAGAGCAAAGCTAATCCCTTCTTCCCAGAATAGTTCTTCAAACGTTTGATTTAATATCCTCAGATATTAAATTACTGCAATTTTTCTTATAATGCGTTGCTGTTCTGCCTTTGTTATTTTGTTCTTGTTTTCATATTTATTCACCTGAGAATTCCTAGAATGAACTGTTGAGCCCTCCCAGGAAGTCATTAGCAGTGTAATCAGATGCCCAGACAATCATGATCTCTGTCTTATTCATCAACTCAGAGTAGAAGAAAGAAGGGGGTCTGGCAGGCTACTCACTGTCCTTTTCCATTTTCTAAGGAAAGGGTTAAGAAATGCGACAGAGCCCCCAGACACAGGCCTGAGCAATTGTCACTTGCCTCCTCACTGTATCTAACACTGGAAATTATGTTTGCATTGACTACAAATGTGGACTGCATCACACAATAATTGTGTGACTTTGGACTTAACCTTTCTTATTAGCCTTCTGGAATTTGTTTTCTCGTGTGTAAAATAGAAAGTAATATTTGCCTGAGAGCACTGCTCAGCATGCAGGCTTTCAAACTGCATTCAGAGGTAGTAAACTGGCTCAGTCCCATAGCTTCCCTCTTGGTCCAGCCCTGGTCTTTTCTATACGGAGATGTTAAGAAATAGAAGTGACTGAAAAGATTTTTGTATAGCAGGAATGAGCAAAGAATTGCTGCTTCCAACAGAAAACTTCTTGACAGTTTAAAATGCTGCTACAATTATATCCAAAAACTAAGTTTAAGAAAATAGGAGGGACAAGAACAAGCCACATGTGGATGAATGTATGCCATGGCATGCAGGCTTTCAAACTCATTCAGGGGAGGGAAACTGGCTCAGTCCTGCGGCTTCCCTCTCGGTCCAACCCCGGCCTTTTCCATAGTGAGATGTTAAGAAATGGAACCCGCTGGGAAGACTAACCCCCAACTAAAGTGACACATTTACATTATGGTTTATATGCATCATTGTCATGTGAACTCAATTAGCATGTTCATTACAAAGAATTCTATAACATCCATCAAGTTTCTTGAAGGCAAGAACAAGATCTTTGAAATTTTCTCCTGAAAACCAGCACTTAACACAATGCCTCACCTGCTGCAGAATGCAGTTGTTGAACAAATTGGGGTGAGTGGGGAAAAGGAGGAAGGGAAGAAAGAAAAAAGGAGAGAAATGGAGAAAAGAGAAGATACGAAGGAAAGCATGAAAGAAGGAGGGAAGAAGCAGGGATGGAGGAATGAATGAATGAATGAATCAAGATAATACCAGTGTAGCCTCTTGAAAGCCAGCTCTAGAACCCTCTCTTGGCAAACTCCAGTGGCTTCATACTAGAAACTGACACAACTGCACAAGTGACAAGAGACGACCACACTGTATTTGGTAATAAATGATGGAGATGGGCCAAGATCAGTGGCCAAACTGGCCGCATTGAACCAAGTAGGCCTGGCACCCTTACAGGAGATGCCCTTCAAGTAACCCTCAAAACTTCCCAGGAGAAAATCATACCCAGCTGCTGCAAAGTCAGAAAGACACCACAAGTAACCCCATGTGTCCTCAGTCATTGACCTGGCTGTCAAAAATTGAGAAGAACTTCAGTTTCTCCACCCTCCTCCCAAAGGGAAGGTGCTAACACCTGAAATGCGACCTCCTTGAAAATACGACAAAGGAGGTGAGCAGGTAGGATAGTCAGATTAAAATGCATGCAATAGCATATAGGGCATATTAATACTAAAATGAATTCTCAAAAATTATTCATTAGCCATATAAGTAACATATCATCAAAGCCATATTAGATTTGAAGTGAAAAACTATTTTAAACAAAAATGCATTAAGTCATCGTAAACAACAATCTATGACATGTCAATATAAACAACACTTTATATTTTTAAAGCTTTCTGTGTTTATTGTTTTTTTTTTTTAATCTTGTTGCTATCTGGCTCAATAGAAGACAGCTGGCTTCTCCTATCTACTTCTGCATCCAATCTGTTGCAATGTCAAGCATCACACAGCCTCTGGAAAAGTCCACTCTTGTGAGAGATGGAAAATGATAAAAGCAAATAACACATTACTATTATTGATGTTGGACTCACAAGTCCTGGGCCCTCCTAGGAGTCTCTGGTCCATAGTTACAGAGCGAAGACTCTATAATCAACTATGGACAGGTGGAAAAACAAGGAAACGTTCAGCAGAGGTGTCCAAACTAGCTGTCCTGGGTGGCCTGCTGGGTCTAGCTGTTCTACAGGGTATGTTGTCCCAGTGCAGCAGAAGAGACAGAAAAACACACTCTTGGCCTCAGCGCAGGCTGTCTGCAGGTCACTCTTCCCTGGGAAACTGGTTCCCTAAATAGAACCAGCATCTTCACCACCCATCGGCGGGGATTTCTCCTCTAGCAACATTCTACAGAGAACAGTGTCCTTAAGCCTCAAATTCAGTACAGATGACAAACCAACATATTTAATGCTAGTTCCAAACCAACATTTCCTGTGCTACTTCACAATATGGCAACCATCGACTGTCTTCTCCTCAGTGGTGGCTGTGATTGTTGGGTGTATGGCCTTATGTTCAGGGGTCAGTTGTGTGCTGAAAGTTTAAAGGATAACTGGATGTCCTAAGACTTGAAGAAATCTCTGGTCCATAACTCTTCTTACAAAAGGGCAACAATTCTGTCTTGAGTGCAATGATATTTATGTCAACGACTGCACTGCCAAAGCGATTCTTTGGGGGGAGAAAGAAATGGTTAAAATTGGTAACAGAAAGTGACAGGTTTTTCCCATGTGCAAGTCAACATGGCGCTGGACAGCACCTCCCTTCAGCACAGACTTCCAGGTTCTTGAAAAACTCCAAAGTTGACCCTCCCACTTTTCATGTGCGTGCCAACGCTCCTCCAATCAGCTATTGCTACGTCATTCTGCCCGCCCCTTTAACTGCACCCCTGTCAATTCCAAATAAAAGCCTGCGGTTAGCTTTGTCCCCTTCTGAGGGTGCTTGAGTCTCTGTGGCAGCCCTTCCTTGCCCACAATAAAGGCCTCTTTTCCTTCTTTCTCCATTTTCTCTCCTTTGTTTCTCTCTTACATTGGAGGACTAAACAGAAAGATACCTTTTTCATCTGGAACCAAATATGAAATAAAGGCGTGAATCCCTACATTTAATGTTGAGATCGTCTCTCACCAAACCTTATCATGTAAATGGTGCCTAGGGAAAAAGAAGCACATAGGATCAAGAAAATACATGAATCTGGGGTCAGTCCCTCGCAAAGAGACAGCTCAGACTAGGTATGCATCTCTGCAACATTCACTCAACTTCTGGTGTTCACATAAATTTACGGAGTCTCATCAGAGCACAGCTCCTATTCTGTGTCCAAAAAATACCCTTCTAGACTAAATGCTTAATTACAAGATCTTTTTATTTATTATGCCTTTCTTTCTCTTCCCACTGTTCGGGACAAAGAAAGAAAGAAAGAAAGAAGAAAAAGAAAATATTATTCAGCATATGCAAATAGTAAAGGCTTATTTCTCTTCCTGAATTCCCCCAGGGAGATGCTGGAAGAACAAAAAGCTCTATTTCAGTAAATGTATATATCTCCTCCTAGACATTTACAATGCACAAGAGTGAAATAATAACCCTGGGAAAGCAAAAAGCTTTAAATGATTATTTCCTATTTTTTTTTTTTTCTTGAATAGTACCCCTTTATGCATACCACCTAATAATACTACCAAATCCTGTAGCTCACACTCAGGATGGTACATTTTCCAATGTCAAGTTTGAGGTCACCAAATTTCAGGGTATTACACGTGATACCCTGGATGGATGGGCCAGATCTGTAGCCAGGATTATTGTCCCCTTATTGGTATCTTAATGAACCTGAGATAGTCATCCTCCATATCAGTGTTATTATCCATGTATGGAAAGTAACAAGATTGATGATGATGATCATGAGGCTGAGAAGACTGGAATATCTGCATTGTTCTCAAAATAGAGTCTCCTGCTAAAGTTCCTCTACTAGAAAATCAATTTAAGCCCAAGCCAGTTAACCATGTAGGTCAGAGTCTATTTGTTAACCTTAACATAAATTCAAGACTTTTCTATCATCAAAGTCACATCTTACTCTAAATGACATTTTTTAAATTACACATTATTTTGAAAACTCTGATAAAACTTGGAGTTTAGAATCAGCTAATTCTGTTGTTCTGGTTTGCATCTAGATCCCTCATCCCATGCCTCATATGCTCATAGGTGAGACTTTTCAGAGCCAGCTGGATCTAGGGTGTGTGATACTAGGATTAAGGGTGTGTGGTACTAAATTAGTCCACTGATTGATTTAGCAGAGTTCTGGGTATGGATAATGGGAAGGCTCACCTTGGACATAGGTGACACCACCCAAAAGGCTAGTAGCCTGGGTGAGATAAAAGGGAAAGGGAGGCTTGCTGCTGTTGCTGTGCTGTTTGCTGCTTCTTCCTGCCTGCTCTGCCATAGACTGTTTCTTCTCAGTGATGACCCTCTGCCACGCTGCCCTGCCTTGCATCCAGGTAAATACAGACTGAAATCTCTACAAACTGTGAACCAAAGTAAACCTTTCCTCCTTCAACCGTGAGTGTTGGATAGTTTGTCTCAGCAATAAGAAAAGTAACTAAGATGCTGATTATATTTGTTTTAATGTATTTAACAAACACAGTTTATCTTCTACTCATTCATTAACTTAATGGATACTAGGATATACCTGGCACACTCCAGGCACTAAAGAACAATAGGAGGAACATATATAGAAACTGCTACTGTGTTGGACTGTTTGTCTGTGTTTGGAGAAAAGGTAGAAGACAATTTTTCTAACACATAAAATATACAGTTATTAAATTGTAAAAATATAATACAGGAAAGGAAACAGTGTCGGGAAACTCATAATCTTAAAGATGGGGTACAAGAAGGCATCTCTTGAGAAGGTGATATCTGATAATGGTCTGAGGTTGATAACAGAGTAAATTCTACAGAGGGATGGAGATGAGTGCTCTGGGCGAATGACTCTGCACATATAAAAGGCCAGTGCCACAGGGATGCCAGTGTGGGAGTGTGGAAGGTCTACAAGAGGTTATGGAAGGAGGAGGCAGGTCATGCAGGACTTGGAAGGCCTTCCGAAAGCTCTGGTTTTCTTTCTGAATGAGATGAAAACATGATGGAGAATTTGGAACACAGGAGATACTGGAACGACCTGACCCTGTGTGAAGAAGACACTGTAGTATTCCAGGGAGAAGCGGAGGACAGTGAAGAGGCTCTGCAGAAACTTCACAGGATACTGTGGTGCTGACAGCTGCTGAGATGCTGAAAAGCAGTAGGGTTCTAGATCAATTTTAGAATTGGATCCAGGTAAGACTGGCTGAAAGACTGGACAAGGAAAGTGAAAAAGCAGAGTCGAGAATGACTTCAAGATTTTGGACTGAGCAACTTGAAAGACTGAGTATCTCCTGAGCTGAAGAAGACAAGGGAGAAAAATACTTGCTAAAAAGAGTGATGGAGAGCTGAGATCTGCACAAACTAAGCTGAGATCCTATTGGATACCCAAGGAAAGATGTCGAGTAGGCAGTAACACAAAGAGAACTGGAGAGTGTAAGGCTGGAAACACATGCTTGGGGGTTAGCATACAAGAGGTATTTTTAAATTGAGACTGGACCATGTCCATAACAAATGATACAGATATGAAAGTAAAGAAGTTTATGGACTGAGTCAGGGGAGTTAAGAGGTCAAGGAGGTAAGGAAGAACCAGCAAGGGGGAAGTGAGTCTGTACCTTGTAGGTCAAACAAAGTACGCACCAGGTAAATAAATGATGCGCCACGCCAAAGGATTTCAGAGACTAAGGTTGGGAATGAGACCTAGATACTGAATTAAGTATCATGGCAGACCCTGACAAGAGGAGTTAAAGTGACACAGTCAGGTAGAAAGACTAAGCAGAGGGGATTCAAGAGAGAAGTGGAGAAATCTGTACATAACTATACGTACATTCATACATATACAAATATAAATTTGTAAGTATTTATTTGTGTACTTATATACTTTTATACATATAGAGGTAAATACATATTTATACATGTGTGCATATATATCAGCAATTATCAAAGTGTGACCCAGGCACCTCTGAAGGGTGCCCAAGACCTTTCCATGCACCCACAGCATCAAACCTATGTTTATTTTTATCCTCTCATGACTTTTCCAGAGGCTCCATGATGCATAAACATCTCAGGCCAACAGCTAATGAAATGTGTGCCTGCATATTCTCATGCTTTACATTTTTCTGTTTTAATCTCTAATATGGGAAAATATCAGTGAATATAATGAAGATAAGCCAAAATTCTCTGAGGTTGCTGATTCTTTTTTTTTTTTTTTTTTTTTTTTTTTTTTTTTTTTTTTTTTTTTTTTTTTGCAGCACCAGGGATTGAACTCACAACCTTGCGTCTGTCAGACAGGTGCTTAAGCCACTGAGCCAAACTCCTGGCCCTAGTTTTTTTTGAGGCAGGGTCGCACTATGTAGCTCAGGTCGGCCTTGTGCTCCGGTTGTAGCCCAAGCCAGCCTCGAACTAACAACGCTCCGCCTACCTCAGCCTCCTGAGTGCTGGGGTTAAAGGCGTGCGCCACCGCGCCTGGCTGCTAATTCTTTGAAGAGATGAAAGGGAAGGACCAGGAGTTTGGCTCACTGACTTAAGCACCTGTCTGGCAGGCACAAGGTTGTGAGTTCAATCCCTAGTGCTGCAAAAAAAAAAAAAAAAAAAAAAAAAAAAAAAAAAAAAAAAAAAAAAAAAAAAAAAAAAGATGAAAGGGATCCCAAAACCATAAAAAAAGGAGAACTAGTAATTACTAGATAGATAGATGTAGACAGATTAGATGAATAGATAGATATGTATATGGATAGATAAATAGGGAGACAGTCAATAGATGATAGTATCGAGAGACAGATATGAGCAGACAGATTAGATGAATACATAGATACATGTATAGATAGGCAGACAGTGGATAGATGATAAGATGGATGGACAGATAGATGGATACATAGGCAAGCAGAGGGTCTGATGATAGATATTCAGACAGGCAAACAGTTGATAGGATAGACAAGATAGGCAGGCAGAGTCAGACGATAGATATTCAGATAGGTTGGCAGATGATTCACAGATAGATAGACAAGCAGACAGACAAAAAGACACTGGAAGCGAGAATGAAGGCCATGTTCCACCCCGTTTTTTCCCAAGCTGGTTCTTCTCCCAGGTCTTCCACCTCAGGCTCAAAGTCACACATGTGCATTCCTTAACCTACTGCTCAAGCATGAATGAGACAACACAGTAGCCGTAGGAGCCGGCATACGGCAAAGCTTCAGTCCTCAAGGATGTGCAGAGGGCAAGCAGGGCCCTAGCCAAAAACAGACTCTAACCAGTGCAACCTGAAAGGCTCTGACAGGAAGCAATCTTATTTATTCACAGCCAGATTTTAAAATGCATATGACCATCCCATACTCAAGTATAAGTTGATTCAGAGATTCAAAGTCTCTTTATCTTCCTTAGATTTTTGTCCAAGGGGAAATTTAGCTTAGGATGGTTCGCATATATAATAGTATACAATGTATTGACAATCTCATGGTTTATGACTGATGGGAATAGGGAATTCTCTTAATAAAAATGTCAAGTAAAAAAGAATCGCCACCACCCTGTTTATTCATTCCCTGGGACGAACATTTGATACGCCCAAGATTATATCTCTGGGTCCCAAGGCAGTGAAAGGAATAAATTCCTTGGAGCTAAACAGATGTGGATTTGACTATTTCCTAGCTGAGAGACTATGGCAAGTTTATCATCTCTGAGATTTAATTCTCCACTCAGTAAAACAGGAATTTCACAGGTTTGTTAGGATCAAATAAAGCAAGTGATTCAAAGACTAGCAGATGATAGATACTAAATAAGTGGTGGATTTTAAAGATTATTTTAATAGTGCAGTAATTGAGCATAAGCTATATACTTTTTTCTGTGCATGTGGTATTAGGGATTGAACCCAGGGCCTTTGCATTGAGCTACATCCTCAGCCATTTTTATCTTTTATTTTGAGACAGGGTCTCACTAAATCACTGATTTGCTCAGACTTCGTTCAAATTTGCGATCCTCCTGCCTTGGGCTGCCAGAATGTTAGGATTACAGGCCTGTTCCACCAGGCCCAGCTAGTTACGCCCTTTTTGTCAAGGCGAAATAATAATATTAAGCTGTATCCACAATCACAGACATACAATAAAGGATTTGGGGGACAATACTTTCATGTAGATATTTATAGTGAAGCTTCCTGCAATAATTTGAGCACGAACCCTCGTTACAGGACAGATATATTCTCTATCAGGCACTGATTCAATAAATATGCATTTATTGAGCCAGCATTACAAGCTGACAGGCACAGTATAAGAGGCAACAGGAATATTAAAGAGCATAAAGCAAATTCGCTGTCCCCGAGGAAATTGACAGTCTAATATAGAAACAACCATGGGGAAAAACTTCAATACAGGGGGATAGAGCTTTGAGGGCCATGCTCTGGGTGCCGTGGGAGCACCGTGAGTTGGAGCAGCAGCCTGTGCATGGTTTGGTACCCAACAAATCCTGTCATCTTAACTGAGCAATGACTCTAGGAAGTTATCCCCAAAGAACCCTCCTCCCACCATTACCACAGGCAAGTCCTCAATCTACTGAGTTTTGCTTTACATGACAGAGTGAGTGAGAAAAGAGAATGGTGCTTTCTAAATCCATGAAACACACTTGCTACAACCTCTTTATATTTATGTATTTCTTTTTTTAAAAATTTAGGGCATTATGGCCTCCTCAGTTCTTATATATTTGATGTGTTTCAGTCCATTTTTGATGCTCTTATTGTGATATCTCAGACCACTTGGAATCCCTTCAAGTTGACATCTGTGTCCTTATGCAGTGACCCCAGGTAGTCTTTGATAGTAGCCTTGTTGCTTCAGGGAATAACAACATAATTCAGACTCATCTTGCACATTTCCTGCCTATGTATGGGATCAGCTATTCCTGGCAGGAGGACATTTTAGCAGGAAGTGGTTGCTTTTTGTAGGAAACAGGTCACTGTTGCATGAATGTTATTGCTTTTGGGCCTCTTCATTAGAAGGATGAATCATTCCTGAAGTGGGTATATGCTTGAGGTGTCTCTATATGCAGCTCAGTCATTTATAATGACCTAGAACCTTCCTTTGCAGATAATGCCATCCATGGGGGAATGTCTCCTAGAGGAGTTACTCTGCAAAACTTGAAGCTTCCCCCTAAAATACGCTGTTTTTTTTTTTTTCCTCGTGGGTAACTCTTATATTTAACCATAAACCAGGGCATATGGTAGAAAAGGGAAAGGACCTAGAGCCAGTTTCTGATGAAAGAACTGGGAAATCAACAACCTTAGGCATCAGGCTTCCTGGAAATTCTCCCTCTCTACTCCCTCAGGAAGTTGCCCTGATTCTATC